>JABFPN010006301.1:0-11778 GCA_022817305.1 Leptoteleia sp. ZL-2020 | reverse complement strand
TGTTTATAATTATTATCTAAGTGTCGAGGTAATAGAAAGATTGCACACACTTATGAAACAACTTTGCATTCCATCTTGCATTTGACACTTATCTTAAAAATTTCGGACGTAAATGATTAGTAAAGAATTACAAACATTCAAGTGTCGTTTAAAATTTATTGATATAGTGATTTTTGTTCCAACTTTTTAATGTCATTTTAAAATTTAACATTGAATAATTTTAACATAAAGCAAATGGAATAAAAAGGGATAAAATGATGAATTTTTATTATACAAATTAATGTATATTTTACACTAAAGAAAAATTTTCCTTAAAATTATATATTCAGAAGTAATTACAGCAATTAAAAGAAATATAAACTGGTAAACAAAGTTTTTTAATTAAATATTATTTTACTAGTATCAAAATAAAATGTGGGTTATAGTATTAAAAGTTACACAACCAAATGTTTTCATATAAAGCCTGATAAATTTACTTTTAATTATTAAAAAAAGTTCTAAAAACGTTTGCATTCATCTGAAGAAATGTTGAAATTCAATCTAAAAGTAAAATATGTTGTATACAACACACAAATGTGTTATAAAAGAAATAGCTAATTAAATGGATGTAATTGCAGGCATTTGATGATGCGATCGCAGAATTGGACACATTGAATGAAGACAGCTACAAAGATTCGACCTTGATCATGCAATTGCTGCGTGACAACCTTACGCTCTGGACTAGTGATACGCAGGGCGATGGCGACGAACCACAGGAGGGCGGCGACAACTAACCCTCCCAAGCTTAACGCCCTACCCTTTTTAACCTAATAAGAACATCCTATTCTCTATCGTTCCCTCGTCCTTTGAAAACGCTCACTTATCCAACCACCAACGTGCTTCTCCCGACCAAATACTTCTCCTCTCTTCCTTCCCCTTTCATCTTCGTCCACCCCCCTCCCCTTCTCCCCCCCACCTTTCATCCTTCAACGTATCACGTTCACACAGAACCGTCGTCACTTTCTCTTCACCATCTCCTTCGCCTCCCTCATTTTTAAGTCCCGTGTTCCTGATTTCCTTCTTTTCGACAACAACAGCTACAACAAAAGATGAAAAATAATGAGAGAAAACGAGAAAGAATGCATGAAAAAGAAATAGATGAAACGATAACAAATAACGAATAGAGTCGAAAGAAAATTTAAGAAAAATTGCCTGCCATAAACTTACCACACTGGTTTTTTCCAATTCAATAACACACCTAGACCCGCAGCGCCCTCTCGTCGACCAAGACTGAAGTCAAACGAACTTTGTCTCCGACGTTTTTCGCGCAGCGAGAAGCACCGCTGAAAACCGACAAAATGAGTCAAAATGAAACAGAACACGCGTTCACATAAGTCTGATAGAATTGATTATCGCGACACCTTATACTATATTATTATTATTATTATATCTGGATCCATCGTCGTTCAATGGACGTGGAAGAACGATTTAGGACGAATTCTTAGAGAGTGAGTGAGAGAGTGAGAATAAAAGAGAGAGAGAGAGAGAGAGAGAGATGTTTCACAGATGACTAAAACCTGAAACGGTTGTCCTGAGTAACGAATTCGATTCTGCAGAAAATCTAAATATATTTACGGATAACTTAAAGAACGAGCGACATTTCTGAAGAAACTTGAAGCGACGTAAAGTTTTAGCGTGGCTTGTTTAAATTTGAGGACGATACGAGCGCGCTTTGCCAAAGGGATCTTTGATCGAAAAATAAGAGCCTGCCGACGAAAAAAGAAAAAACAACAAAACTTGCTCTGTTACTGCATTATATTTATATATATGTAATTCCGACGTTATAGTTCGTCTACTTTTCTCCTTGTTTTTTTTTTTTTCCTACCTCCTCCCAATTTTTAAAATTGTGCAAATTGTGAAAACATTGTATTAATAAGGAATGATCCCATGTGGAGAAAGGAGAGTGAATAGCCAAGCAAAACAAAATAATAAGTCACGTGAAAAAGAATGTATGCGTATTCAACTTATTGCTGTAAGATCCGAATGGAGTAACGAAAACGCAGCGCCCTCTTTGTGTACCCGACTCCAAATCCACTCCTACCTTCTTATCATTCAGAGAAATAATCGTACAACGTAGTTGAACTGGTGTCGCGGAAAAATACGAGCACTCTGATTTCTCTTTTCTCTTTCATTTTGCCAACTTTCCTTTAAGAAGAAAAGTTGGAAAGAAAGTTAGAGAAGAGAGATCGAGAGAGCGAGAGAACAAAGTTAAGCCGGACTCTATAGTTTGCGTGCGTATAAAAAGTTTATATATGTGTATATATGATATATATCAGATACATATTAAGCATTAACGTGTGTGCCACTTCTGATCTACACCACGCAGACAACAAAACGACCACGAACAATGAACCAACAATTAGAACAACAGCTATTTATCGTGTCGGTAACTTTCGGTGTATAATCGATGTTACAAATGTAAAGAAAACAAAGAAAACACACAGGATGCAAGAGCACGCGGGAGAAGACAATTGCTCAATTGGAAAGACGGGAATCGTCGCGCCATCTGCTGTCGGTTGCTCCCGCCCTGCCATCCCCGCCCTCCTACATCACTCTCATCCAAATAAATGCGTCCAGACCCTTCGACGTCTATTAACAACGACGCTGCGCGCGAAATCGACTCCAGGCGGTGTTACGAACGCACACGCTGGCGCCATCCCTTTCTTAAAAATCCTGGTTGGTGACGCTACTTGGTCCGTCCGCCAGCGCTACCTAGACGTCATTTCGACCATCTTTTTCATTCGTTTCGCGCGGTCGTTCCTTTTTATACAATGAATCAATGCGTATAATGGATTAAAAAGTATTTAAAAAAAAATAAATAACGATTTTTCCGTGAACAAGCATACATGTACACAATATAACAAAAAAAGAAAAGTTATTCCTTGATATCGGCCACGTACGTTTACTGTTTGTCTTTATCATTATTTCTCTCTTGAATAGACCTTTTTTCCGAATTCAATTGCTCATTTAATGGCTATTAATCGCGTCGACAAGTTACAAAATGATAAAATACGGGACAGTGAAGATAGTATACTTGTATCAAACTCGAGTATACACGAGAACACTCGCAGACATGAATACACACGTTCGTGAGTATTCACGTACTATACTGTACTCGTGACGAATCTAGCGCCATCTCACAGACATTACACAAAATTATACACTTCCAAAAGCCCAGCACTCCCGTTTCCTGTCCCTAAAATTACGTTGTTCTATTTGTATTTATCATCAATCATCGTAATTGTAAATTATAATTATAAACGTTTACACGAGATAATAAATTCTGATAAAATGTCTGAAAAGAAATGAACAAGAAATAATTGTGCAGTCAGCTGTGTCTCTGCTTTTGCGAGGTCACACGTATTTCATTTTTATTTGTGCACTTTTTTTTTTCTCGTTATTCAGCGATGGGTAGCAATTATTACTTAAAAGAAACACAATAATTTTCTTTTCTTGTCTTTATTTTTAGTTTATTAACACAACACATTCCACCAATTTAATTTTGTTTTCTCAAAAGAGTAGGATAGGATAATTTTACTGCGGTAAAACAAAATGTTGTATAATAGCTTGAATATGATACACACGTTTTATTAGTCTGTTTGACTAATAAGCGTTTTAGCAGAATGGTAAAATTTATGTGGGCTCAATCCCAGAATCATTCAGTTTTTTATATTATTATTAATTAACTGTTCTTTCTAAAGAAAATCACTTTGAGAATCCGATGAGTTGACCTCTGCGAACTAGTCCACTGAATTTTGCTAAACCTGCTATTATAAATGTTGGAGTTGATCATTTTCAAATTGAATTATATATACGTGTTTCATCTTTTAATCATGTTATTTGAATTGTCTATATATATATATATATATATATATATATATATTTGGAATCGTATATTGAGCCGTGGTAACATAGTTATTTCTCTAGTATTTTTTCTTTTCTTTTTAAATTTACAGTATACATATGTGTACACGCATACATACATAACATATACAGTAACATTAGATTTGCAAAATATGACATTCAACAATATTAACAGTTTGTCCATAAAGTTGACTATTATAACAACTATGTGGTACATATTAACAGATATTTTTATAAATATATTTAATAGAATATATAATTTAAATATTTCTTTTGTACTTGTAATACATTTCAAAAATTTGGCCTTTTGTTTTCTACAAAATTTGATCGCTCTTATCGAATTTTATAAGCCAGTCTTACTTTGTATAAAACTTGTGTAATAATTACTGCCTCATCACTGATTAATACATTGCCATGGCGAGTTATTTTCCGTACTTTGTTTCAAATGAATTTTGTTTTATTTGTTATCGCTCAGCTGCCGCTGCAAAGGACGCAACTGCGGGGCTTTTGGAAAGTATTCTCCCGCTCCTATAATCGGCCATCTATGTCCTGGAGAAGAGCCTATTATAAACATTCTTTTGTTCTTTGTCTCCGTAATTTTGACATCGCATCACAATTGACGTGGTTCGACTTCTTCACCTCGTTAAGGAACTTTTATTTTCGTTCGGTGTATCACTTTTGGATGTTATTTCTTGAAGCTTTATATGAGCGCTCGAAAGTGTTGTCCAAGCTCTCCGTGTGTAAGTGTAATAATGACGGATTTTCAACTAAACGGTAGTGAAATTTTCTCACTTCATTATCAAATATTATTGATAATATGGTAAATGAGAATATTGACCCCGACACGTGCTAATCATTCCGAGAAATCGATTATCAAAAGATGAGGAAACTGATGTTTATTGGTCCGAGATAAATGAGATATTGTTATTAAAGATACGTAGACGAGATATAGGGGCTACGGTGAACATTTTATTCCTGGAGAAAAAAAAACAAAAATAGAAGAAGAGAGAAGCATAACAAAAGCAAAAAAAAAACTAGAAAAGAAAGGAATGGGAAGCCAGTTGTGTAGAGTTTTGTTTGACGGAATTCAATTTTCACAAAACTTTTCAAAAGCACACAGCCCTGCCTCTATAATAAATATGATTGATATGTAGTTAGAATCATTTTTACTTTAAATACGTGAAAAACTCTGCATGCAACACTATAATTATTGAATTACATGCATATTCATCAATGTAGATATACGTATACACTACTAGAGACTTTTTGCATTTAAAAGAGATGAACTGTTTACCGGAATTTAATTTAATTTTCGAACAATGATAAGAAAATGAGAATCCCAGAAAAGACAAACCGTAATGATCAAGTTCCTACATTTACAAATTGTTTTTATTTTTACATATCTAATGGAAAATAGGTTTTGATTTAAAAATGAAAAGACATGAAAATTGGGTAGCTTTTTTAACTGCGGAAATTTCAACTAATCAAATTAGATTGTGTGAACTATTGAAAAATTAAAATTGTACCATAAACGTTTGTAAAAGCAAAGGATTGACACACACTACATCTTTGTGAAATAATAATTTTGAAGCTCTTTTTCTGTGTGTGTGTGTCTGTGTGTGTGTCCCCAGTTGTTTGAATTATTTAAGACTTATGTTCGTTTGATTTCAAGAGGGAACACGGCTAGTCAGTTGTGAATTGAAGTATAGCTTTAATAAACAATTACGATACACGATTATCATTATATGATTATATATAATTGGTGGACTTTCTGGAAATCCGTTCTCTCGATGTAACGATCGTTTTCTGTCTGTTAATTGTCGACTTTTCGTGATTATTTGATGAGAAGCAAGAAGCAGCAGGAGAGTTAATTATTTAAATTTTAAATAAATATTAAGTGTTTTAAAACGTGTAAAATGTATTATCCATTATTTTGTAATCATTGTAAGATGATTTTTCAAACACGAGTTTTATATGTTTTTATATTCATACGTTTCAATAAAATTAGAAGATTGATAAGTGTGACGGTTATTGCGTCGGGGATTGATTCATGTGTTTTCTACAAGGAGACTGGATTTATTTACTGGCCGCTGAAGCTTTTTTCGCTCGCAAAATATTTCATCTCGTTTTTTTCAAGTTTTTACTTTTATAGATTCTTCGCTTTGTATTGCTGTTTTTTATTTTATTTTTACTACACGGAAAAAAAGTTTACTGTGAAAGATAAATTGGTAGCTCATCTACCAATTGTTGGTAACTAATTTAGTAAAAATAAATAATTAAACGTTACATGAACCGTATGGCTGATTCAACCATACAGTTATCTAATACAGACTGAACATAACCTCATTATGTAAATGAAAACTACACCGACTTCAGTGCGTTGAGGATTTAGTAAATTTGTATGGCTGACTCTGTCATACGTGTGTGTAATGCAGTGAACTGGCTAGTTTAGTTTTGATCAAATTGAGTTACATAAATTTGTTTGGCTATGCTCAATAGCCAAACAACGTATCCAATTTAAATAAAAGTTTTGTAGTTATCTTCATACTCTTTTCCGTGTATTAAATATTTAGAGAATTTAGTTTGGGCATTTAAAAAATTGTTTGTAATCCGTTGAATTTGCTGCAAAACATTTCTAATTCTCTCTCCCTTCCTCCCACCCCCACCCCCCAACGATTAATTGATTTAAAAGTATATAAAAAGATTTCAGGTAATTTGTCATTCAATGACGAATATTTTGAGGTTTGTCGCCAAATGTTTCAGTAAACACTTTAAACAAAGTATTAATTTGAGAAAAGCAAAATGCAAGACAAAAATTTAACATATTTAAAATGTTTCAATGTATTTTTTATACATCGCCATGTTCCCTAAAGAACTGTTTTTTGACATGCGATTTTATCATGCAAATTATATAACTTAAATAGTAAAAAGAATGATTAATGTAAAATTCTTAATTGTAATTTTTATGTCAATACTCATATACCTCATGTTATTTATTTATCGAGTTTATAAGTTTATTTTTCATTTTTTGTTACGAAATCACTTTTTATAAATCTAACGATAAATATTTGAATATCATAGGAATATTCTTAGAATATATATAATTTAATTGACATTATTTCTTTGTAAGAATAAAATAAGAACAAAATCATGTTTTTAAGGATGCACGTTAAAAAGACATTAATCTAATGATTTGTTGTTAAAACAGCAACTTGAAGAAATTAAAATATTTTCATACTACAATTTCAACGCGCGCATTTTTTTGCTGCATTTCGTTGTCGGGAATTGAGGATAGCTGAATGATATTTCAGCGACAAATAAGACTACAAAAATAAAAACTATTAGGTCGCAGTGAAAATATGCTATAAAAAGTTCATTTGGTGATTAATTTTAATTTGTATAACTTGTGTATAGAATGATAATGGCTTTGCACGTATCAAGAGCCTGGGGGTTTCCTAAGTGTCAAAGGATGGCGCAAAAGTAAGTGTAAATTAATGATATTTTAAAAAATTATTTCTTATACATTCGACTTGCACAAATTTGATTTTCTTGGGACCGGAAACTTCCACACATTTGCTTTTTCCGGCGCAGAAGGTTACTGCCCAGCAAACGCGATTTTATTGGAATTTTTTAAAATTATTTGCATTAAATAAAAACCAATTAAGATTTGTGCAGGTGTTATTAAAAAAATTTAAATCTATACTGCATGGAAAAATATTGAATAATTTTCAATAAATTTGAAAAAGTTTCAATAAATTTGAATTAAGAATAACTTTTGAGAACATATTGAAACATTTAAAAGAAAATTTATTTTAAAAATATTTAAAATAGACCCTGACAAAACCTAAGACTTTTTAAAAAGTTATTGACGACCGTGTTTTTCAATAATTTTTTACACTATATTTTGAATCAATAACTAAATAAGTTTTGCCTAATACTAAGTTGAAAAATTTTGAATAAATGCAAGCATTTTAAAATGTTTTAATGATTGTTTTATATGCTATTGAAGATAGTTTGTTTAACCCTTCATTCACCCTACTGCTTTGACATGTGTGTGTGTTAGAGGTTAGGTCAAGTTAGCGACAGTACTGTGTATGACTATTGTGGCACCCACCGACTTATATTTTTTTAATAATTTCTTCTAATAAAATAAAAATGAACATAAAATTCCGTAAATGTTATACAACTATTTTTAACTATTAATTATACTTATTGAATTGAAGAAAAATAGTTTCAACATATTTATTTATTTTATTTTGTTGCTTCGTAGCCGCTTTCGTTTTACTTAACATCTTAATTTTTTTCCCCTTTATTGTTTTTGTCGCGTTTCTTTTTCTTTTCGCCATTATAAAATAAACATAAATTACAGTTGCTTCAAATAAAAAAATACTCTCAGGAACCCTAAATTCCGACTTTGCGGTATACTGGCCAGAAAGTGGCATGCGGACCACGTGATTAAATGTGAGCGTTCTAATTGGCTGCACTAACACATATAAACTAGAACAATTCTAACACGTTTTTAGCCGGTAGGATGAATGAAGGGTTAAAGAGCTCTTATCTAAAGAAAATCAGTTTAAACGTGCACTAGTTATAATGTAAAAAAAATCGGAATTTTTTATGTTATGTAAGAATATGAAACAAAGAAGGAAAACAAAGAAAAAAGGTTAGACTTAAGAATTGGTTGGCAGAATAACACTTTATTTAAACATTCTTGTTTGACGTAGTTATTAGGTTCCCAGTAAATGGGAAATTATTAAAAATTATTCAAATGCACAAACGTATATTAAAACTTTTTAATCAATGTCATATTTCTATAATTCTTAATAATTTATTGTTGAAACTTTTTAAAGTGTATCATATTTCTAAAATGTTCTATAAATTTTAATAAGTTTCAATTAAGGTTTGTGCATTTGAATAATTTTTAATAATTTCTCGTTTACTGGGTTATGTGTGAATCTTTCTTTAAAGTAGAGTTTTCTTCCTATTACTTGATAACATGTGATCATTTTTTGGATAAATAAAACACGAAGATTGGCTCGATTTTATCAACCTTTCTTTATTTTGATAATTTTGTGTCAATAATTTCAATAAATTTCAATAATTTTTAAAAAGTTCACACATTTACCCCATTATTCAGAAAAATCCATTTCAAAAATTTTTAATTAAGTATTGTGCATGCAATACCTTTACTGAAATAATGTTTCAATAATTTCGCGTTTGCTGGGTGCGCAACTGCAATACGCGATTACATTGTTTTTAATATTATTTACATTTGGTGGGTTTTGTGCTTTCCTCTTGTTGGTCTAATTTTTATGACTTTTATTGGCCGTCTTTGCTTTAATCTCTTTATTTGTGTTTACTTAAAAGTTTGTAATTGCAGTAGTGACTCATTTCTTACAACAATGATTCTTATTTCATTTTGTTGTACATTTGTTTTTCATTAGCACTTGAATATTTCAGTATATGGTAATTTTTTAGCTTTGTCCATTATGTCCTCAAATGACAAAAAAAGATTATAATTTTTACAACAATTTTTCTTTCTTTTACATAAAAAAATTATACATAAAATTTTATAAATCAATTTTTTAAAATTCGTTGAAACTTTTTAGGTAGCTATCTTATTTACACCAAGATAGTAGATATCGCCTGTAGAAGTAGACTGACTGAATGAAACAGTTTAAATGACAGTGTTTATTCTTTCCTCAATAATTTTGTTTTAACGTCTGTTAAATTTTGTATCTAAGTCTATCTCACGACCGTATTTTTTGACAACAAATAAATATGAAATATATTTTCTATATACTTTTATTCTTTTCTATCAATATGTTGTTGGGATAACGAAACTAACGATATAAGGGATAATGGGGCAATCTAATGAGTGATTAATGAATAAATCATTTTATCAGGACAATGTTTCATGACTTGTTCTTACTAAAAGGAAAAGCTTTTTCCCTATTAAAAGGACATTTGAAAAGTGGCGCGCTATTGCGACAAACGAGCAGTTTATATTGGCTCGTATTGATAGCTGGCGAGTACGTTCGAGTTATCGATAATGGAATGGACTCGAATTGGTGGCGAGCCGCAGTCGAGGAGTCGAAGGTTATACCGGCGCGCGCATTTCTTTACATCTTTGGCAGTAGAGTGCCGCCGCTTGGTGCCGCTGTGGTGACTGAAACGTCCCAAACTCCGGTGCAAACATAGTGACTTGATCCGTAAGCGGCGACGCCAGTGACACCTACCCGCTTTAGGCGAGCAAGCGTGGCTAATCAAGATACCAAAAGGTAAGTCGTAACGCTGATTATCTACCACCTCGTGCACGAGGATCGAATGCACCCTGGAAATCGGCGCCATCGATGCAAAGCGCGTTGTCACCACTTGCCGTCACCGCTTGCCGTCACTGCCTCCGCCGCCGCCACCGCCGCGCCCGAGCTATCCGCGACGGGGCAAAGGGCCCGACCGACAACAACACAGCCGATTGGGCCAAACGGCTGCCAAGCAACCCCCGTAATATTCCGGCAATATTGTAGAAGAAGCCCGCGCGGCCCTTGCAAGCTTCTTCGTTGGCTAACGAGCACGCCGCGCCCAACGGCACACTATCTCTAGCTCCACGCGATCTCTTTCAAAGATCCTCCCGTCTCGCCCGAAGTTGTTCCGCTCATCACGTGCCAAGTTGTTTCGCTCTAGACGTCACCACCTCCGAGGGCTGAGACGTTTTTCTCTCCCTCTTTCGTTTCTTTTTTCTCTCTCTTCCCCCTTATTTTTGCACGCGTCTCGTCGCTTTGCAGAAAAATCGTACGCGCTCCTCAGCCGGGACTTTCGAGGTTATGTTGTTGTTGATTTGAAATATTGTTATTCTACAGGAAAATGAGCAGCTCCGAGGAGGTCTCCTGGATTTCGTGGTTTTGCGGACTCCGGGGCAACGAATTCTTTTGCGAGGTATACTCATCACACTTTAATTACCATTTTTGTTGCATTAAAGTTTGTTCAACAGATTGATAGGTTTATCAAACCTTAATTGAGATTATTGTTCATTTATTATTAATATTGTTGTTGTTGTTGTTATTGTTATTATTATTATTATTATTATTATTATTATTAATATCATCATTATTTTGAAAATAGTCAGACAAAAATCTAGTTGTTTATTTTAGTAAAAAAAATGTTTATACCAAGAAAATGTAACTTGTTATAGGTGTAACTGCAAACAATATTTATAACCTTAATCAAAATGAGACATCAAAATATTTCAACCTTTTTTACAAAGCTAAGGAATTTTTTTATTTTAAATATACAAAAAATATGTTGTTAACAAGTTGTATATTAATTGTATTAACTCTATTATCTTCAGTACAATTTCATCTAAACAACAATAATAAGTTGTCGAGTAATTGATAAATATATTATAACCTATTGATGAATATATCTTGAAATTATTTTTTTATTATAATCTTTATATATTTGCTTTTTTGTTTTCAAAAAAATAATGTTTCCATTTTGTAATTTTTTAATTGTAGGTGGATGAGGATTATATTCAAGATAAATTCAATTTAACTGGTTTAAGCGAACAGGTGCCACATTATCGTCAAGCTCTTGATATGATTCTAGATTTGGAACCAGGTAATTTATTGTAACAATCTACAGAGATATAAGACTTTATAAATGTTTTCATAATTACTATAATTTTCATATTACACTCGACGCTCCCAGTTTCAGCGAGCTCGAGACCGGAAGTGCTCCCAGTTTCAGCGGGGCGCAATTGCGCACGTGTTTAGCGCATGTATATTTTCATTGGTTATTTCTATTCGGTTGTTTCCGTTGTAACCTGCCTTAAACTGTATACAATTATTAATGAATTAAGCAAGTTTAAATTTCCCG
>JABFPN010006300.1:0-11779 GCA_022817305.1 Leptoteleia sp. ZL-2020 | reverse complement strand
AAAACCCCCCCCCCCCCCCCAATTCCGAAATTACCTCATTGCATTAGCCGAAGCCATTTAAGAAGAGCGATTTTATGGTATTTACAAGCTCCGAATAAAATGGAGAAAATATGTTAAATGGGAATTGGAACTTGTTGGGCCTTATTATCGAGATGGACCACTGCTTAATTAAGGCCATGCCTTAATATTACTTTAAAACTTACGCAATTCTCGAAATGGCAATAATTATTGTTTAATATTAATTCCCAATTATGAAACGAGGAATACAGAAATATTTCCAAAACGTCATGGAAGTTTTGGCAAAAAAAAAAAAATAAATAAATTTCTTTTGCAACATGGAACTCCCTTCCCCAAACCTGTACTAAGAATTCTTTTCGCCAAGCGGAATAATAGTTAATAGCCGCTTTGTGAGCGGTAATAAATGCAAATAGCAAGCGGCTCAATGGAAAGTGAGACATTGTATCATTGTGCGAAATGCATTGAAAAAGAAAAAAAAAAAAAAAAAGAGAAAAAATTCGTAGATAATATTTGCCGGGCCCACATGTTTATTCCGTTCCTCATTAGATAAAAGTTGCCGTCTGGAAATGAAAGTGCTTACGTACCGTTAAAGCAGTCTGTTTATTGTGTGGAAAAACCGTACACTTTTTACGCCCGGGGATCCTCTCCAGTCCATTATCGACGTTTAAGCCATCGGACTTCTCTAAACCCAATGTATGTGCAAAAGCGCAATAAATCCCCCCCCCCCCCCCCTGCCGCGGCGCCATCGAACGTTTTCCATCAGATAAATTTGATAGAAAATGAGTGCGAAAGTGTTTCCCGTCCTTTCATTCCGCGTGACTGTTAATAAGAGTTGCTATTGAAAAGAAGCGGCTTTTAATTGTGAGAAGGGATTCGCATTGGAACACTCCTGGTTCGTATTCATGAAGATGAATTTGTTTTCCGAAAGTGAACATCATCGGGTAACATTAATGATTAATGGGAAAGAAATCCCTGGTAAAAATCAAACATATATGGACGTATATGTTTTTTCTTAATACATATGTGAGCATATATGGACATATATGTATCTTTTTTAATCCATGTATGATCATATATGTTTCTTATGAGTACATATATGGCCGTATATGGATATACATGGTTGATATATGGCAATAATTGATATGATATTCCAGCCATATATGCATTCAATAATTTCCTCATGTTGAAACTAATTATTACCATACATCGACCATATATGGCCATATGTGGTCATATTTGAACTAAGAAATGACATGTATGTCCGTATATGGAAATATATATATTATGAAAAGATATGTATGGTCATATATGGATTAAGAAAAACCATATATCGCCATGTATGAATTAAGAAAAGATATGTATGTCTATATATGAAAATATATGTATTATCAAAAGATATATGGTCATATATGGATTAAGGAAAAACATACATGATTATATTTGGATTAAGAAAAAACATATATGGCCATGTATGAATTAAGAAAGACATGTATGTCTATATATGGAAATATATGTATTATGAAGAAACATGTATTATAGATAGATTAATAAAAATCATATATGGCCATATATGAATTAAGAACAGACATATATGTCAATATACGGAAATATATGTATTCTGAAAAACATATGTGGTCATATATAGATTAGGAAAAAACATATATGATTATATATGAATTAAGAAAAAATATATATGGTCATATATGTATTAAGAAAAAAAACATATACGTCCATATATGTTTTATTTTTACTAAGGTCGCCCGGAGGGAAGACCCGGTACCTTGACCCAGGTCAATTTTGCTGACACCCACTCGACCAGAGTTTCAGGTTTCGGACATCCCTTGGCCTTCCGTGCTATAATAACAGGAATGTAACATTGACATAGTGGCGTTTTATGTTAATGACTCGCCGGGATGCGGCGCGTCCGAAATTTGGGTGCGGGATAACGGTACGCGTTAGAAAGAAAGAAAAAAAAAAAGGAAAAAAGGAGGGAAAAAAAAGATAATAATAAAATAAAACGCGATGACTTGTGCCCGATGAATTTCGAATCGCTCGTTAGATCCGACTAATATTTGAGTTATTTTAACGGTTTCGAGTATGTGGGATTAATATTTATACCGCAGATGAAACTTTTATCGCCGCACCAATCGCATTTGAATAACGCAACGGCAATCTAATTAAAACGGTGATTTGCATTTTTCGGGAATAATTATTTTCGGATAAGGCAACCTCTTTTTTTCCGAAGTTTCATACCTTTTTTCCTCCTTTTCCAATTCAGTCCGCCTTATCACTTTTTTCCCTTTCTTTCTTTCTTTCTTTCTTTTGTTAATTGAACGGGAATCCGGGGGAATCGAAGAGAACCGAGACTTGGCTTCAACTCGTTCGGGTTAGATAATAATATTTCCAATGGAATTTCATGGTTGATGATGTTGAACAGTTATGGAATAATTTTTACACATGATTATCTCACGCGGTAGGAAATACGTGTCACGTTCGTGCCACTTTAGTGTATGTGTTACAGTTTCGTTATGTAAGATGCGAGTCACATATATCGCTAAATTTTTATAAGGCAATTATAAGTAATGCGGGTCAAAATTATCAGTGTTTAAAAAAAAACGTTTAAGTTTCTTTCTTTAGTTTTAGTTGAAAAATTTGTTGAACTAGAAAGCACGTGGAAAGTATACCCATGAAAAAATTTTATATAGGTTGTATATATGCTACATATATATCCTTATATATGCCACATATATGCTAGTATATATGCCATATATATGCCCACATATGTCTGCATATATATTGGCATATATAGCAACCTATATAATTTTTTTTTCATGGCTAACATATATTTAATGGCTAACTTATATATATTGGCATATATGGCGACCTATATAATTTTTTTTTCACACCTACTTTAACACGTTTTTAAATTTTTAAATATATATATAACAAAAAATGATTTTAATTTTGTTTTTGAATATAATAAACGTACGAACAAAGTATATTTAATATTCGCAGCAAAGACATTCCGGAACGACGAAAAATAATTCCACGCCGGTTGGGAATTCACGGTAAATCGGTTATGCTTTATTTGCCGATTCATCCACACTTGTTCGATAACTACCGAATCCATTTATTTATCTTCCCGCGACGGCGTCAATCCGCAACAATACACCTTTTATAACATTTGTAAAAAAAAAAAAAAAAAGCCGAACCACTCTCTGCCCTACATAATTAGTTTCAGCATTGACGTATTGTTCGCACCCGCCATTTATAATCCCATTTATTGACACTCTCTGTCATCGCGGTCATCGAACCTTGAAGAAGGTCAACCGATGATATTTATTTAATTATAAAATTATAGTTGGATTACAAGAAAATTAATTAGAAAAGTAAATATATATATAAACATATCAAGTGGTGATTTTGGGACTGCGCCTTATTTGGGAGACTAGGTACGTGTTGGATATTGAAATTTTGGAATTAATTTTGAAATTAAGGAGGGAAATTTGAAATTGAGTGTTTCAACTATGTTATAAAATTTTAAAAACTAACTAAACTAACTATTGCAAATTTTTTAAAAAATTAATGGAACAAACATTGCCGGGCCCCAGGTACGTAGCTTCAGAAAGCGTCCTCAAAACTGCCAATGTATAGTCCCAGTGTTATTTTCGGGACAATCCTCAAAATTGCAAAATGTCCTCAAAACTGCTAGTTAACAAGAGAAAAAAATGGCGATATGGTCTCAAAATTGCTGTTTGACAAATATATGACCGTATATGGATTGAGGAAAAATATATGTGTCTATGTATAAATATTTTGTTTGTTATCCATATATATGGAGCATTTATATGTATGGAAGGTATGGAAAATATATGATCATACATACATATATGAACCATACATATATGTACTGGAAACATATAAGGACCATATATATTTACTGGAAACCATATATATATCTATATTGTATTTCATTTATTTGAAATATACCTGATGCTTTTTTTCATTATTTTTATTCAAAGAGTTTGAGAGGACTTTTTCAATGGCACATATGACGCACGTCCATATATGCCACCTATTAGATCAACCTATTTTGATCGAAAATTGAAGCACCGCCGTACCTATGTGGTAGAATGTCAGTTAAAATAATTGTCCGTGGCAAGAAAAACTGGTCGCAAGGATAGTAACTCACTTAATAGCCTTTCCGCCACGCGACTGTGGGAAATTCAAAGGGAGAAAAATTGATCCCTTCGGTGGGAACTGTCGCGCGTACCCATCCAATATCGCTTTTCACGTGTTGTGACTTTTATCCTTATTACAGATGAGAGACCGACATAGGCTGCTCTGGACTGCCTTGCTTCTGTGCAACGTTCTGTTGCGTGAAATCGCCATCGCCAATCCGCTTTACGTGCCTCAATACCTTACCGGAGGTAAGTACCTTGGTTTTTGTATTCAAATGGCCGGCAGGTAAAAGCCATTGCAAAGGACTTGCCCCAACATTAACGAATTAGCAACGTCCATTCTTTTTTTTTTTATATCCAACCCAAGATTCCTACGTGCAATGACCGAGTCATCTAGCTTTTTGTCGCGAAATGATTATCATTGATGATGATAAATAGTCCAGGTGGAAGTTGTAACTTAGAAGACCTAGTTAGGAGCATATTTGTTGAAGAAGAATAATATTACAGTCCATGGTTTGATTATATAGTTGATATAGTTTTAGAATGGTTTCGTTAATTCTTTAGTTTCATTAGTTTTCTTGATTTTTATCGTGAGATGACTACCATTGATGACGATTAACCCAGGTGGAAGTAGTAACCTGGAAGACATAGTTAGAATTATATTTCTCGAAAAAGAATAATATTGCAATTCAATGATTCTCCTATATAGTTGATTACAGTTTTAAAATGGGAATAATATATAGTTCTAGAATGGTTTCGTCAGTTTTCTCTCATTTTATCACTAAATAATTATCATAGATGAAGATAAAGAACCCAGGTGGAAGTAGTAACTTAGAAGACCTAGTTAGGATTATATTTGTCGAAGAAGAATAATACTGCGATTCAATGGTTCCATTATATAGTTGATACAGTTTTAAAATAAGAATAACATATAGTTGTAGAATAGTTTTATCATTTCCAACATTTAGGCATACAGGATAATCTGGTTTTACTCGCAAAATTCCGATCATTCTATTGACCTAATAATTCTGTTAACACCAAACTGGCTATTCATCAGCGAGGTCTGGCGAGGCTTTAAAATCCTTCGGCATTTGTCTCCTCCCCACTTGCGATTGTATGTATGCCGCGCCATAAGACGACATTGACCCTACCTTGGGATAGTGTTCGAAAGAAACGTAGGCGGACTGGTCAGTTTCCTGCAAGTAGGTCACAATCGGTCATCGGCGCGCACTGTTCACGCTCGGTTTTCCTCGCGATCTGCGCGACAGGCCGTTGTCATCGGTCGTTATTAATTCCGCCGGCAATGGGCAAATCCCAATGTCGAGTCGTTTGTTTTTCCGCGGGGCCATTTTCGGGTCAGTCGACCAAATACGAAAATGTGTGCTAGCGGAAATGTCGCGCTTCTGACTCACCGAGGAAGAAAGTGGCCCGACACAATAGCCTCGGACCGGAATTTCGACGGCAAATGAAAAAAAGGCGATCCACGTGGTCGCAGTTCAATGGTTTACAGTTCGACTTTCTTTAATTCCTCCAACTTCGTATTGTTTACCGTTAAGTCGGGTACAAGAAAAAATTGGAGGAAAAAAAGGCAATAAAATGGCTATTGTCGAAATGCGATACACACAAATTCGTGCCATTATTTAGTTGGAAAACCTTCGATTACAATGAATTTATTCTAGGGTTACAGTGTACATAATATGGCCATTGGCAAAAAATGGAAACATTTTTGCCTTCGCTTTTTTCGATTCCTTTAATAATCTGCCCGAAAAAAAAGCGATTCCATTGTAAGGGTTACGCTAAGATCATCATTAATCTACCAAAGAATATTAAACTTCTAAACAAATAATCTTATTTATTTAAGTGAGAACATATTCATATAGTTTTCATATATAAATTTATATATATCCTTCTGTTTATCTTGTCGTCAACTATCGTTCGTCTTGATAAAAAAAAAGAAAAAGAAAAAAAAAAAGGTAAAGAGGACTGGTCAGAGACTCCGAGATTATAGTCGCGTACACGAGGAAGCGATTCTTACGTTAGGCTACGATTGTGACCTACTTTTGGCCAGGCAACTATCTCATATACTGAAACTTAACGGTACCCCGATGCTGGGCCCTGCCTGACATCAATTCACTCTTGGACTGTACTCCATACACATGTGCAGCAAGTCCGAAGCAAGATTATAAATATAATTCACAAACTTATCTCACTCTGCCTTTATTGAACCCGATTAAGATGGAATAAATATGCAAAATTTAATACACTTTTAGTCCCCTACAATAATTATCCAATACGAGTTTCAACACATTCTCAATCTCGCGAAAAAAACATATAAAAATGCTCCTGGCGTTTCTTATTACAGGCACCGGCAGAAATATCAGACATCTTCCTTGCGTGTCTCGCATAACCGGCGAAACAGGTGTTTGCATGTTTGCATTCACCTGTGCAAAAGCCAATGGCACCCATCTCGGAACTTGCATCGATCGATTCTACTTCGGTAGCTGTTGCAAAATTGACGACGAACTCAACGTCTCCCCGCAGGACAACGCCATCGACGACGGACCGCATCACATAGCGAAGCCCGCCACCCTCACGACCACTTCCAATTCCATCGAAAGTAACGACATACCCGAGTACATCCCAAAACCCAAACCCATTTTGGAGAACAAGCCAACCGACGGTACGACGTCCAAAATTACCCAGACCTATCCGACGGAAAAAATTACCACCAAAAAACCCATTACCCCCACTCACATCCCTACCAAACTGACGACCTTTCAAACGGTTCAGACCATTTCTCAAGGTCACCCCACGACTCTCAGCTTGGCAGGCCAAACAACGAAACCGATAGTTCCCCAAAGGCCAATTAGCAGCCCCACCGTTGCCAGACCCGCGACGCCCTCTACGGTACCTCAAAGTCAACCAACCACCTACTTGACCACTCAAGCCACCACTGTGTCATTCCAAAGCAGCGAGTCGACAACATCGCGTACTACTTTGGTCACGAAAAAGACGCCAACCAGCTCCACCGTTTTGCCCGTTAAAACAACGCCAGTCACCAGGTTTCCACCGAGAAATAACACCACCACTAGACCACCAACGACGGTCGCGAAGAAGCCCACCGACGTCACTTCCAAGAGACCAACTGCAACCACAACGAAACCACAGAAGCCAACAGCTACAACCACGAAGAGGCCTTCGAGCAAAAAACCTGTGACTGTTAGCACCACAACCAAAAGGCCAACGAGCAAAAAACCGACCTCCCGAAGACCACCGGTTATCTCTTCGACCTCCCCAAAACCCACGTCCCTTAAACCTTCTTCCGTTAGTGGGAAACCTAGTTCTATCGGGGTTACCGAAGGTACGACTACTAGAATCCCCACTAGGAAGCCGACGGAAAGATTGCCAACTACGACGGAAAGGGTAACGACTACTGTTAGAACGAAGCCTGCTAAACCCAGCACCACAGTGATTAAAAAGCCTACCACAGTTTTGCCCCCAAAAAGACCGGTTAATGCAACGACAACCACCAAAAGACCTACCAAACCTTCTACTAAACCAGTAACTATTCTTACTAATTCGACCGTATTTGTTTCGTCTACGACTTTGATCAATCGACCAAGTAATGTTACAACTACCACTACGACTTTCAAGACCACAACCCTAAAACCAACGGTGAAGCCAACTGGGAAACCAACGACATCACCACCCTCGACTTTGTCCATTCCCTCGTCCTCTTACATGCCGTCATCCCCTTTAATTAGCAGCACTCTTCCAGCCACAGCTTCACCTTTAACCGCATCGTCTCATCCACCTTCCACGTTGTCCACTTTATCCACTTTAAGCGACCTAACGTACTCCACGTTATCGCAAAATTTAACATCTATAAACGAAGTCATTCCACCGGAAGAGCCGTCGGTCGGACAGACTACTCTTGGATTGGTCACGTGGACGTCGAACTCGGACGAGCTGGTGACCACGAAGGCACCGGATATTTCTTCCACGATCCAAGGTAAGTCTAATGCGCGCTGACAAAGAAAAGTTGACGTCGAGGTAGGAATACAAATTATGTCTTGAGTTTGGATTTTAAGAAAGCGTTCAGCTGCGAGTTGAAAATAATTAAATCAGAAGACAATTCTTTTATTTCTTTTTGCTTCCCTCCGGATTTCAGTAGCTTGCACTTTTAAAGTATTATTTATCATTCGGAATTGTGCAGTGAATACTCACAGTGGTCGCCTCGAGCGATTTAGTCCGGGGAGTTACTCTCCAACGCAACAATATTATGCGCGCAGTTTGATAAAAATATGGCAAGATCAAAGATAAGGAAGGAGGATGTCTTTTTTAAATGTTTTCCTACGGGAATCTCGAAGATTAACTGGATGTGATAATAATAATAATAACGAAGGCATTGTGCACAAATCATGATAAACTTTGGAGCATGCCGAAGGGAATATGATTTCAAATTCAAATTTATAACTATAATAATAATAATAATGAGACAATGTAAATAATTTACAGTGTTTTGTTGTGAAAATTGAAAGGCCTCGATTGACGTGACCTAGTGAAACTGAAAACATATATGGTCCATATATGTTTCAACAATTGTAAGGAAATAAAAATATCATACATGGATATACATGTTTTTTCCTTAATCCAGATTATATGTCCATATGTGAATTCTTTATTTTTTCATATGGATATGTATGTTTTTTCTTAATTCATATACGGCCATACACAGTCCTATATGATTGATATACGGTAATAATTGATATCAATATAAGGAAATTATTAAGACCATATATGGTATATATGAATTAAGGAAAAACATATATCTTCCTGCATGAATTTTTCATTTCCTTATATGAAACTATTGAACCATATATGAACCATATATATTTCATTTTTACTAGCAGTTATTGGTAATTTATCAGATGACTTGTGAAATGCCAACGAATTATTGTGATACGAAGTCAAGTTGCAATTAAACTGTGGCAATGGCTCAGTCGAAGTGTGTACGAAATAGAAAAAAAAAAAAGAGATTAATGTATCATTACGTTCGCGGCAATGCCGTTACCATCTCGCGTCGGTAAGGTAAATAGACACGGCAGAATCACATTGGCGTATTAAAATGCCCCGCGCCGGAGGAGGGCCGGCTTAACTGTAATTCAGATATGGTCAAGTTTATTCACCGGAACTGTTCGGGGCCGGTTTTTCATACGTTCCTTTTATTACAAATTGTCGAACCAAACGAAACAAACTACAACGGGATCCGGCAAAATCATTCATATTCCTTTTCCTTTAAATCCTTATCGCTGGGCTGCGCGAATCCACAACGAGGAAAAGAAATCGAAACACGCCGCGGCAAGTGAACGCTCGCGGCAAATTAGTCGCCGATCGTAGGGATTGATTGAGTTATGCGAGCCGCGCGTAGGATTCCACGCGAGAGCATTTCTCCCCGAAAGCTTCCGGAGTATAGAGGTTTGCCATATCTTCTTTTAAAGCCATTTCCGCGAAAAACACTTTTATTCGCTTTAAAGAGTCGAGTAAAAATGAAACATATATGGTTTTCTTAATATATATACAGCCATATATGGATATACCTAGTTAAAAAAATCTAGCTGGGATCCTACACAGGAATTTCGCACCGGAAATAAACTAGTTTCTTAGGTAATTTCCTAGGTAGTTCTAGGATCTTATCTAGTTTCCTAGCTAGGATCCTAGATCGGAAACTAGCTGATGTCTGATCCTAAATTCCAACTTAGGACTCTAGTTAGGAAACTAGGTAAGACCCTACATTTACCTAGGAACCTACCTAGGAAACTAGCTGACATCCTATTTAGGATATTCTAGCTAGGGTTCTAGGTCGAAAACTAGTTGATCTCTGAACCTAAAGTTCTACTTAGGACCCTAGCTAGGAAACTAGGTAAGATCCTATAACTACCTAGGAAAGAACCTACCTATCTAATTTCCGGTACCAAATTCCTATGTAGGATCCCAACTAGATTTTTTCCGACTTAGGACCCTAGCTGACATTCTATTTAGGATATCCTAGCTAGGGTTCTAGGTCGAAAACTAGTTTATCTCTGAACCTAAAGTCCTACTTAGGACCCTAGCTAGGAAACTAGGTAAGATCCTATAACTAGCTAGGAAACTAGGTAAGATCCTATAACTACCTAGGAAACTAGCTGTTTCCGGTGCCAAATTCCTATGTAGGATCCCAGTTAGATTTTTTTAACAGGGTATATGGTTGGATATATGGTAATAATTGGTTTCAATATGAGGAACTTATTGAAAGTATATATGGCTAGATATATTATATCAATTATTACCATATATCGACCATGGATATCCATATATGGCAGTCATTAAAAATTATAGTACTTTGTTAAAAAAATACAGTCATTTCTATAAAATCAAATTTAATTTCTGATTGAAGTTTAATGAGATTCAATTTCTACTTTTAAATAATTGTAATGTCATTTTACTTTTTCAGTTTATTTATCTCTGTGTTTAAACAGAAATATAAAAAAAAGAACGGGTTAGATTCTTGATATGGTATTCTGTTCGAATGAGCATGGAAAATTAGAGTGACACACATCGAAGAGAAACGTCATCTTGTATGGTTAACTGTATATTGATAAGGTCGTTTTGAATGACGACATATCTTTGCTGAAATATTGATCTTGCCAAAGCTCTACTCATTATACAGAAATAATAAATTCGATAAATATATAAAGATTCTTTTACTTCCAATAAAAATGAATCATATATGAATATATACTAGGGACGTCATTATGCTTTAGTGCAAATTTTTTTAGAATTAATTATATATACTTCTATTCATGTGCTCTTGACGTAAAAAAAAGAGTATCCTTAAATTTCGCTAATTTACTTCAGTCCAAATAATGTCATGCATTTGCTCTTCCCCCACACAACTTCCTCATTTATATTAGTTAAGTAAAGTGAAATGAAACACGTTCGAAGAGTTTCTCACTCGGAGCCATTTTCCTACGGCTTTGAACACACATTAGAACATCGTTTATGGATTGTTTCACAATAGCGCATCGAAACGTATATACGCGAATAGCAGCGGCGCGTATCGGTATACACGATAAGTCCTCACGTATGATGGGGTGAATACTAAAAGGATCACGTACTTTCTTCGCACGCTAGTGAAATTAATGAAAACAAGAAACTCGGATATCATTCTATATCAATTGGAAAATTAATCTCTTCCACGTTCATGGCTGACGCGATATTAGCCACGATATAAACAATCGTATGCGTCTGTGCATTCCTAAGTATTAGAAGCGGATCCACGAGCTTTTTCCTTCTGCCACTTTTTGTCTACTTTCTTTGTCCACAATGTCA
Source organism: Leptoteleia sp. ZL-2020 (assembly GCA_022817305.1). Taxonomy (NCBI): domain Eukaryota; kingdom Metazoa; phylum Arthropoda; class Insecta; order Hymenoptera; family Scelionidae; genus Leptoteleia; species Leptoteleia sp. ZL-2020. The sequence continues at coordinate 209 of JABFPN010006300.1, read as the reverse complement.
AGAACCCAACTTACAATATATATATTATAATATATAAAATTAATATATATATATATATATATATATATATATATATATATTCGTGAAACATACATTTTGAGGACGCAAAAAGTGATGGAACATACATTTTGAGGACTTTTTTCGATTTCGAGGACGTCCTCAAAATAGTTACACATGAAACAGTAATTTTGAGGACGCCCCCGACCAAC
>JABFPN010006299.1:0-11781 GCA_022817305.1 Leptoteleia sp. ZL-2020 | reverse complement strand
TCACTCGCATTAGTATAATAATGAAAACGACAGAGGAAGTATTTTATAAGTGAGAACCGGAGTCGTTTTTTGAACGCTTTGTTACCAACTTCAAGTGCGAGCCCCGGCCTAAAAATCTCCACACTGAGTATACGCAGGTGATGTATGTTTAAATGATTAATAGAAAATATTGTTAATATTTGATCATTCCCTTTTGAAATAGTATTAAATGATGAAAGAAAGAGACAAATACATGCAATATTATAATATTGTTAATATACGAATAAGCCAACGGTCAGTGAGTCGTCACGTCAGTAGAATAAAGTTGAACACAGCCTTTTACTTAAACTTGGGTACAGGGTGTTCAAGTGATACCTACACGGAAAAAAGAGAAAGACTGTGAGATCCATGCTTATATTGTTGTCGTGTTATGGTTAAGGTGAAGAAAAAAAATTATTAAATCAAGGAAATTCGTTTATTATGTTACCAATGCTAGTATGGTTCGGGCAATTATATTTTTTGACTGCGCGCCTTCATGCGGTATATGCATATCCTGTAAAGTGTGACAGTTTTGATTCTTTTAGTGCTGTGTTATTTTTTATATAAACATACTTACAAATATACAACAACTTTTTTACACGTAGTAGTTGATGTGTACTTAACATGAAACGATTATTAACTGTTAACATCTTCAATTAAAAATGCATGTTTAATGCAATCATATACTTTTATTAACTTAACCGCGCAGTATGTTTACATCAATGAAATAGCTTCAGCTTATTTTGTATTATTTCCACAATCATACTTGGTATACTAGTTCATTTTCAATCATACAATATGTTTAGATTAAGTATATGTATACTAGTAGCTACAAAACATTTTTTTCCGTGTAAAGAGGTAACGATTTCTTTTAGGGGATTTTCATTTGCACGCTGCTTCCCCTCCGCGAGATTTGTATTTTAATTATTATAATAATTATTAATTAATAAAATTTATTAATAACATTTCAGACAAAAATTTAACGTTGAAAGAAGCATTAAAAAATTAAAAAGTGAAATAAAAAATATTTAATAAATGTTAGGAAGTAACATTTATAATATTTATCAATTTTGTTACCCTAGAATATATCATTCTTAAAAAGCATTTATTACACCATAGTTTTATTAATTGTTAAAAATTTATTTCATTTTAATATTTTGATCAAATAAGTAATTTGGTCAAAGTGAACATTTTCTTAATTATATATATTGTGGTTTGCATAACCCGTGTCAAATGAATAATTGAAAATGTTTTGTTGACCATAAACATTATACATTTTATTATTGTTTGTATTGGAATTGACAGCCAAATATCCGAAAAACGATGAATTTTATCGTTTTGCATTGCGTTTCAAATCAATGAAAATGTGAAACTTTTTAATGTAGAAAAAAAAAGAGAATTGAACACGCGTCCTACGGTACCCCTACGTTAATGCGCGGACGCTCTAACTAATGTGCTATAGAACGTGTGGGTTGAAGGCAAAAATATTTGCCTCTAGAATTAAAGGATCGGCTGCAGTAATTGATTTTGCGTTTGAAATGGGATATTTTTCAAACGGGTAAATTATTATATACAGGTCAAAAAATATACTCTTATTAAAACAAATTTAAAAAAAATGTTTATATATTTTTTCTTAATGTAATAATTATTTGTCATACAAATAATTAACAGTCAATAAATATGAAATTTTTATTAAAAATGACGTATTTCTAATAGATATAAATACTTTTTCAATTTATTTAAAAAATGTGGAAAAAAAAAATTCTAATTAAGATAGACATCTGATCAAACGTATTCTCATATGGAATTCTTATAACTGTGTCTGATTTAATTAAACAACTGGCAAAATTAAACAACAAGAAAAATACTAATATAAAGTGATAATAAGAACTTTTTCTCTCTTATTTTCAGTACAAAATATTATTAATAAAATTAGTATAGATTAATTAATATTCCAGGTAGAAATTTGCTAGATTTTCGCTAGCAATGGTTATATACTTGCAAGTTTTACGCTAGGAATTCTATTCTAGATTAAATCGCAAGATGTTTGTTAATATTTTTCAAGTTTAACTTGCAATTTTCTTGTTCGATACATATAAGTAAAACTTTTAAAATACTAGAAGAACACTGAGAGAAATATTATGGAAAACATCCAATAATCTCTAGTAAACGAACCATATCGAGCAGATTTTATTTTTTTTTCAAATTTTTAATGATTTTTTACCATAGTTATAATAGAGAACAATTTAAAATTGAGCAATTTGTTCAACACGGTAAAAGTTGAAGTTTTTTATAACAATACATAAGATTTCTAAATTTATCCTTTTGTTCTTAAACATTTTTTACTATAGTCGCAAGAAAAAACAGTTAATTGTTTGAAAGTAAAAAAGTCATCAATAACGTGGGGCAAAGGACGGTTTTGTGCCCTTCAACCGCCCTTCGGCGATGCTCGTAACATCGAACTAATCCTAGCCCATTTCCATCATAAATGGCTTTAACTCTGTTATCCCGATTTGGTCCTGAAATGGTTTCCACATTTATTCCATTATGGCTAATTTTGGAATATCTGATAAGGATCTGATCAATAACCATTTTATAAAATAATTCAAAAAGGAAACCTGACGGGTGCCAGACCGACGCCGAGCGTTCTGTACCGGTGTCCAATTAGTTAACCTTGCTTGGGCCAGCTTTGGATGACGTATTACATGTTCAAATGCAGTGTACCTGGTTAGTCCCTTATAGGGCTCAAATCAGGAAACCGTTGTTCGGGTATTCCACGTTTCAGCCACATTGGGGTCCGATATGTGATAGGGCATGCCCCATTCATTTCTACCTGAGGGGTGCGGGCAAGCTAACTAAACTAATTAACGGGAGAGTGGTTTGTTTAGTTAGCTTGCCCGCAGCCAAATTTTGATTGCCCTAAAATGTTGATTTCAGTTCTTTATCTAATAGTAAATAAACCTAAGAATAGAACAAAATACATTGGATCGCACCTCGGATGTTTCAAAATGAATATTTTAAAATGGATCGCACGTCAGTATCAATCGGCGGAGCTGTACTATTTAAAAAACCATAACTTAATGAGAAATAAAACATTTGTTTTTAATTATTATTTTTTATTCATTTTTAATTATATGCCTCGCACGCTGCGGTATGCAATAACATGCGCGTTCATAGCTATAACTTTTCTTTTTTTATTTAATAAATAATATTAGGCGTCACCACTTTTCAGACCCTCGTTTACCCCCTTTGTAATCGAGTACAAATTTTTGTTGCGGACGAAATTAGTACAAAATTATAGCATACTTTTTTTTTAATTTCCTTTTGGTGGCGGTGCTAGGTTTACGGGCGTGAAGGGATATCGTCTATGATATTTATGTAATTACTACACTGAGAAAAATATGACAGAAGAAATTACTGTTTTCAACTGTATTTCAGCTGCATGTCCTTCAATAAAAATTACTGTTTTTAAAAGAAAACTAGTTCCAAATGTTACATTTATAAATGAAACAGAAAATTTCAGAAAATCTGAAACACAGTTAAAAACAGTAATATTTTCTGTCATATTTTTCTCAGTATCTCAACATAACAAAAACGTATAGTATAGTAAAATTTTTTATATGATCTTGTAAAGTTGCTACTATTTATGGTTATTATGACCATACTGAACATAAAATTTTACTACATCATACATAAAACTTTACTGCGATGGTATGGCAAAATAGTAGACACTAAACAATATCCTTCCAACGCCAGAAAGTATGGTCATTTTAAATACTCGTTTTAAATTTTCTCAGTTTATCATTATTTAAAAAATCATTTACATTTTCTTAGTGTATCATTACTTCGATATTTAAGTCTATTATTGCTGAACAATGAACGATTATTGTATAAAGTTGATAGATGTTTTTTTTCTTTATCCAAACGAATAGGTTAATTATACGTTTGCTTTTGGTTTTCCAGGTAATAACAAGGCCAGTAAAATGGGATACGGAACGGAGATGGACGGTTGCGGCAAATTCATGAAATATTCTCTCTTTTTCACCAATTTTATTGTATTTGTAAGTATGTTGTTCATGGATGAGTATATGTATTAAATAAAAGAAACACTTGGACCTTGAAGCCCTATTATTCTTTAAAAGCAGCGTCTCACTTACAAAATAAGTGATATTAGATGTATCACGCGTTAGCTTATTAAGTTATATACGTTTACGAACTATATTTTTGCGTAAAGTTAGTAATTAATTTTATCTTCCTGAACAAAAATAAAGTCGAAAGAACACGGACTCAAAAGAGTATGAAGCCGTTATTATATATTTATAATTATATACATAAATTAATTATACGGAAAATGCATACGTCTTTATATTGGAAAAGATTAACATCTTAAATAAAAGAAAACGTGGATGAAAATTGAATTAGGTTTTAAAAAAAATTAATAAATATATATTATACTAAAAATTAATCAATAGTGAGATTAAGTGTAAAAACCAATTTTCAATTTAAAAATTATAAAACTATTGAAAATTTGAAGGTAAAAAAGATAATAAAATTAATGTAAAACAAATAATGTAGTACTTAAAAATATAGAAAATAAGAAAAAAGTACAATAAAAAATTAAAAAACAAATCAGAAATAATACCCACCATAAGGTACGTGGTTGAATGGGATAATTAAATAATTTATTGTTATTAAAAAAATGAATAGAAAAATTACCTAAAATAATCCTAAAATTTAATTGGGAGTTGTATGTTATTTGTGTAATGTTTTGAAATGTTTGTAAAATAAACAAATTGAAATAATACATTAAAAGATACTAAATAATATAAAATAATAACAGTAATAGTAATAAAAACGTTACATTTCAGTGGAATTAAAATTATAGTTTTTTCTAGTACCTGAACTTATTATTGATAAATCATCATTATGTTTAACCTTGAAACGAAATAAGTATTAAAATTTGCTGTCGTGTCACTGAGGACTTTTATCGAGCATATAATCATAATTGCTATAAATTATCTACTTACTATCAACTTCCATTATTTAATTTATTTATAAATAATCTAGTATGATAAATGAAATGTTTGAGGGTACTAAATTTAACATTAAAATGTGAAATATGAAATATATTATTATTTCTTGTTGCTACATTGAGAAAAATTAAAATTGTCACAGTAACTATGGAAGTTATGTAGTTAGCAAATAGTAAACTGAACGATACTTTAGGTTGTGGTTACCATAATTACAGTTAACGTAACCACAAAACATTGTAAACTCAACAAAATAAACATTTTAATATTTGTCTAGTTACAGTTACTATGTTTTTTGGTTGAATTAGCTATGTTTTTTTCTCAGTGTATCTTATAAATTAGGATAATCAATATTTATATATAAATATGTAAAAAAATATATATAAATATATAACTCTAGTAAAAATGAAACACATGGACATTTATGTTTTTCCTTAATCCATATATGGCCATATATGTAAACATGTGGTCGATATATGGCAATAATTGATATAACATTCTAGCCATATACACTGAGAGAAAACATGATAGTCGCTGCAACTAACAAAAAACAGTTCATTAGAAAATAGCTGTATTAACCGTAAAAACTAGTTGCAAATACCGGAAAACTAGTCATCACAACTTTAAAGAACAGTTGGATCGCAAATTAACTAACCTTGCTAGTTACCACGACTATTTTTTCTCTCAGTGTGACAACGGAAAATCTGAAAGTTCTATTGGAAATATCCAATAACCATTTATTTTGGTTGTGTAAGTTTTAGTAAATATTACGTTCAATAATATTAAAAGATTTATAAATAATAATTAAATATATGTTCTAATATATTAAAAAAACGAATGCACACTGAAAGAAAAAATAGTCGTGGTAACTAGCAAGGTTAGTTAATTTGCGATCCAACTGTTCTTTAAAGTTGTGATGACTAGTTTTTCGGTATTTGCAACTAGTTTTTACGGTTAATACAACTATTTTCTAATGAACTGTTTTTTGTTAGTTGCAGCAACTATCATGTTTTCTCTCAGTGTAGTTTTCAAGCGCGAAGACCAGTCTTTATAGGATAGAAATTAAAACAGCTTCAAAATTATTAGGGTTCGATAGGGTATTCGTTAGGAGCGTTAGGTTATTGCGTTAGTGTTAGATGCAAGGTTCGATTCTAAACGATGTGCGAATTATTTTAAGCAAGAATTGTTAAGATTTGCGAATGTTTTAAACGATAGTTGTTTATTACTCGCACTTTCGTTGTCTCACTTTTATTCATTTTTATGTAAAATTATAACAAATTTTGTGGCCACCTTTTGAAATGTTATAATAATTTTTTTTCTTTGTGCACAATGTTGTGCAATCTTTAATGAGTAATGGCGAGATAATGTTTAAAGCGTCACCGTAGAATGTTTACTCGAATTCAAGTGTTTTCTGCAGTTTAGTTTATCCGTACAAGGTCCTCTCCAGTTACTCTTAGGTTTTATCTAACTAATATTAACGTTAAATAAGTATAGAATTTGAAAAGTTAAACTTACAAAAATCTAGACTAGAAATTCATGAGATCTCTGGTCTAGTTTGACCGCGCCAGATTGTCTCTAGTTACTCTTAAGTTTTATCTAAACAAGTGCAACTCGCCACTGAGAGAAAACATGATAGTTGCAGCAACTAACAAAAAACAGTTCATTAGAAAATAGTTGTATTAACTGTAAAAACTAGTTGCAAATACCGGAAAACTAGTCATCACAACTTTAAAGAACAGTTGGATCGCTAATTGACTAACCTTGCTAGTTACCACGACTATTTTTTCTCTCAGTGCGTGTAAGCCTTGCGAGTTACTTGTCTAAACTAGAGTTTGCCTAGTGAAATTTTTACTTGGGTATTGTTATTTGTAAATACCATTTCACATGCATATATGTCCATATATGTTTCATTTTTACCAGGGATATTTTCTGACTAAAACCCGAAAACATAATTTGTTTTCTATTCGGAGTGTTCTAATATATTCTAATATTTTTTTCAATTCCCGAATTATTATAAAATATTTATAACAACGATCGATGAATCATTTTTTGCGTACATATGAGTACAATTTTATTCTTTCAGATTGGCGGTTTGATACTCGTGGGATTATCCATTTGGGCCTTTGTGGATAAAGTACCATACATTGGAGAACTTGTGGGTAACGATTTGCTATCCGGAACCGTGTACGTTTTATTAATTGGAGGAATCATCGTTTGCATTATTTCATTCTTCGGATGTATCGGTGCATCTAAAGAAGTTAAATGTATGCTTGTCACGGTAAGCGCAACAAACAATACATTTAGTTATATTTGTTCATCAAATGTAAAAAAAAAATCAAATGTACGCATTGCACCTGTTCATGTGTGGAATTTCAATGGTCTTCAGTTTTAACAAATACGTATATTTTTATAAGTAAAAGAATATATAGTTAAAATGATCCCTTGATTTTTACGCCAGCGGAATATTAATATTTTTGCACTGAGAAAAATATGACAGAAAAAATTACTGTTTTTAACTGCGTTTCAGATGGTATATCCGTTTTTCAGTAAAAATGACTGTTTTTTTTTTTTTAAAAAACGAGTTTTAAATGTTGTATCTATAAAGGAAACAGAAATTGTTCCTTCTAAAAAACTGTAATTTTTATTGAAAGATGTGTACACATAAAAACAGTTATTTTTTCTGTCACACACTCTTAAAAATGATTATTTCATTGTAATATCCTTTTGGATGAATGCAAAAACCTATTCAAATACATTCCGAAAAGAATTATTTGTCAATAAAAAAGAAAATCTTTTTCAACTGAATGTTTTTATATGAAAATTGTATTCCTTTACACTGAAAAGGAATATTCTTTTGGACGTATTTTTTCATGTCAAAATAAATATTCTATTTTATTGAAGTAGAAATAGCATTTAAATGTTACTGTGCATTTATAATTAAAACAATATAAAATAATATAATAAATTGATTTATATGTTACCAAAATTTAAATATTTAATTACTCAATATGCATAAGGAAAATAGACAATTAAATCTGAAGTATATAAAAACCAAAAAATTCAAATTTTTGAAGTTGGTGTATTTTAATTAAATTCACAGATACATAATTATAATATAGTTCTAATTGTAGTAAATTATATAATGCCTACTATTTATTACAAAAATATATTTAAAAATAGGAAGTAGTGTAAACATTTCAAAAAGAATTTGAAGTTATATTATTAACATAAATAAGTGGACGTAAATAATATAATGTTAAAACACTTTAATCTATTTTCCATTCTTTTAATTTAATGACTACACGGAGAGAAAAGATTAATAAAAATTACTGACATTGTTGGTAAACTGGTCATATACTTGCAAGAACTGAAACATTACTATCCCAAGTTAGTAAAAAGTGTCAGCTTTCTAAGAATCATTTTCAACAAATTGATATGTTTACTAACTTAAGATAGTAATTTTTCAAGTTTTGCCAATATATAACCAGTTTACTAAGAATGTCAGTAAATTTTATTAATCTTTTCTCTCCGTGTAGATCACTCATATTTATTTTGGAATTAATTTGGTAATTTACCATTTTTTGGCCATAACTTTTGAACGGCAAAAGAGCGACCTTTTGTTTTATTTTTCCCGTGATCAGCGCAAAAAAACACACAGATTTCGTGTGTAAAAAGTCTATGTTGGGGGGGGGGGGTAGATAAGTACACAATTACCATTAATTTTTATTCACTCGCAACTTTTTCAATAAAATAAATCTAATAGAACTTTAACTGATCAAACAAGTGATACATGTTGCGCAAGCGCAAAATGATCTATTTCAGTAAAATATAGTTTTTTCATGAAAAGGAATATCGCTTTCATTTTAAAAAATTGTAACTATTAATTGAAAATACCTTTGCATTAAATGTATGATGTTGCTTTTTGATTCTAGATAATAGCTTTTCAAATAAAAGTACACTACAAGCTCTTACTTTCGAAGCCGGAAACTCTCTCACTTTAAACTGTATACAATTAAGCAAGTTTAAATTTCCTGCTATCGATATTCAGTTATTATTGGTTAGTAGCGAACCGGATATAGCATTTCAATAATGAACCAAACATTTCCGACGAAAATGAGGGAGAAAATCCGATGAGAGCGCGGCGAAAGTGAGAAGGACGAAAGTGAAGGCTAGTTGTGTATAAGTATGAAAAAGACAGGAATTTTCAGAGAAACTTAAAATTTTAAACAGTGCATTTTTCTCAATGCAATGAAATCATAAAATTCATTTAGATTTTCATTTCACACAAATTATCAGCCTTTCATATTTTAATAGTAATATTCAAATCAAATCCTTCTTACAAATTTCCATAGCATTGCTTTTATTGAGTTAGACATTGATTTGCTAACTTTTTTCCAGTACTCGCTTATCGTTCTGATTCTATTCATCACTCTGCTGGTTGGAGGCTGCTTGGCGTACGTTTTCCGCCACAAAATCTTGGACACAATTGAACAACAGATGAAGACTTCCCTCAGATTTTATGATACGTCAGAGTCAACAAGAGAGGCTTGGGCTATTACACAGAGAAATGTAATCAATGATCACTTACTTTATGAAACGATTCAGTTATTTGTTTATTATTTCTGATTATGAATAGCTTGACACTTATTGACTCTTATAAACAGCGAAATATATCAATAAATATTACACCTTATTTTTAAAATATTTTGTTTCATTTATTAATAATAATTAACAAGTATTTTAATTATAAATATTTTATTAATTTTATATTTCATTCCTCTAATATCTATGCTGTTTTTATATAAAATTTGTAAGCTAAATTCTTATATAGATATAATTTAGATGCATTTTTGATAAGCTTATATAAGATTGTATTTTTTTAAAGTTGTAATCAATTATAGTTCTAATGATTTTTTTTCTATCAACGAGTTTTTTTCCGAAACTTAATATTTCTATTTCTAACTTATTACTTTTTACGTCTGAAATTTTAGACAAGTGTCAAAAGCAAGATGGAATGCTAGATGGAATGTTAAGTGTGTGCAATCTTGTTTATTGCTTCTACACTTAAATAATAATTATAACAATCAAAATAAAAATTAAAATCAATAATAACGTATATAAGATGTAAATATTAGATAGCGTTTCGTTTCTTGGTTACACTGAAACTCATCAGTAGGGCTAGTGTAACCAATGCCTTATACGCTATGAATTTATTTCAAGAAATTGTGTTGTTATATGCTATCTATATATCATCTCAGTAGTAGGAAAGATGAAATTATGCAAAATAAATTCATAGCGTATAAGGCATTGGTTACACTAGCCTTACTCATGAGTTTCAGTATAACCAAGAAACGAAACGCTATCTAATATTTACATCGTATATACGTTATTATTGATTTTAATTTTTATTTTGATTGTTATAATTATTATTTAAGTGTAGAGGCAATAAACAAGATAGCACACACTTAACATTCCATCTAGCATTCCATCTTGCTTTTGACACTTGTCTAAAATTTCGGACGTAAAAAGTAATACGTTAGAAATTTTTTTTTCTATATTATAATCAGGGTTGCTCAGTTTTCCAATTAACCATTATCCATTAAATTAAAATAATTAAAAATAATTTCAATTAAACAATTACTTTTAATCAAGTAATTAAAAATTTCGATTAATCAATTAATTTTAATTGAATTTTTTAATTATTCAATTAAAAGTAATGGATTAATTGTAATTATTTTCAATTACTTTAATTGAAATTTCAATTTCCATTATTCCATTACTTTTAATTGAATTTTAATTGAATTCAATTACTTTTCAATTACTTTTCAATTACTTTGTCCGTTTTTTATTATTTTATTATTGTTATTATTTTTTATCTATAAACAAATCTTAATATATATAAATTACGTGTCACATTGTTTGTCCGCGATGGACTCCTAAACTACTTAATCGATTTTAATCAAATTTGCACACCGTGTGCAGTTTGATCCAACTTGAGAGATAGATTAGCTTACATCTTAATTTATAGTCGTAATATTAATTTATTGCAAATTATTTGTCGGTAATTATACGGAATGTCCCTCTCCCTAAGGTGGATAAAAAAAACACATGAAATCGATGTATTTTTTTGCGCTGATTACGAATCTCAAAAAAAATTTGCCGCTCTCTTACCGTTCAAAAGTTATGGCCAAAAAACGGTAAAAATATCAGTTTCTCGCAAATAACCCTAGTAAAAATCAAACATATATGGTCATATATGGATTAAGAAAAAACATATATGATCATATATGGATTAAGAAAAACATATATGAATATATCCCTATCAGCGCATAATATTCCTAGGATGTCCCAGGGATATTATTTAATATTAAAAAATTATTAAAATAATATTCACAGAATATTATATTAATATCCTAGGTACTTCCTATAAATGTTATTATTTTATTTTTAATAAAGTGTAAAAAAACATTGATAAACGAAAAAAATGTATCTATATTGAACTCGATCCACATCCTGCTAATTTTAAAGTCTCATGTCGTTACCACTGAGCTGTAGGTACTTGTATAATGTTTAATGTTATCAGGAGTTTATGATCAACAGGAAGTTATCCATTGATGAATATGAGTTTCTAATAAAGTTTAAACTTTCAAAAGACATTATAGCTCAGTGGTGAGCATGCGAGACTTCTAATTTGTAGGACGTTGGTTCAGTTCCTACATGATTTAATTTTTTT
>JABFPN010006298.1:0-11783 GCA_022817305.1 Leptoteleia sp. ZL-2020 | reverse complement strand
GTATATTTATGATATAAATTCAAATGCTTTGCTCAAGAATTCGTATGCTTCTTATAGGCATACGCATACCTTTCAGGAGTATACATATACCTGTCAATTTTTTAAGCATATAATATAGCTAGGTTAAGCATATGTATACTTGTACCATGCATATATTTCTATCAGTGTTGTCTTAAATTGTTTATGTGAAATGAGTATACAAATAATTAACTATTATGTAAAATTTGTTCAAAGTCAATCCATTAAAATAATTCTTTACTTGTATAAGTTTTAAAAAATCTACCTTTTATAAAGAAAGAAAGAAATAAAAAAGAACCATCTTGTTAGGTAGATTTAAAGTATTCTATTCACGCAGCTAAGATCACACAATTTTCCACGCGAAAAAGTGACCGCTCTTTTACTCGTTCCTCTGCAGCTAGTTAACATTTGTTTCACGAGTCTGTGATACACGGCGTAATACTAGGAGAAAATTTGCTCTCAAGCCTTCTCTAATGACGTTTGTTCTTGTCACAAATGAAGACTAAAGTGAGAGAACTATAAAATACGGATCGGTGACTTTGGATTTTGCGTGACAAACAAGCCTTTGATAGTGACCGGCTTGTTCTCACTTTCACGTGTGAAGAAACGTGCGCAAAAACTCTTATGTAATAAAGTTAAACGTTGAACAAAAATGTTAATAATACTGTCAGCATGATTTAACTATAATTTCATTTGATTTTAAACTAATTAAAATCGAGAGAGAAATGATTAACGATAGTCGTTTAAAGTATTTTCATTAGTGCAGCAATTAGCTAATTTAATTAGGTCAAGTGAACATATTATAACTTCATTAGGACAATGTCAAAGACACTTTTTGATATTTTGATCACATTTTTCAAAACAATTCCCACTCAATAGTATTATTTAATTTTAATTCAAATCTAATATCTAATATTCTGTTTTCTTCCTTTCGTAAGATGAGTTTTAAAGTTAATAATGTTATATGTTCGTTAAATTTGGTACATGAAATGTTGAAAATGTTTTAAATCACAGCAATATGATCATTCTTGAAAATAAAAAGTGTCAAAGGTCTTTAATATTAAACTAAAAAACTCGTATCAAAATGTACTTTCAGTGCGGACAGAATTGTTGTACACGATTGCAAATTCATGTCAAATATTTTTCAAAACGACAATATATTGTGACAGGATGAGATTTTCGTATCTATGTGAATATTGTTGCAATAAATTTTATATTATTTGACTGAAAAAATCTATTATTGTATTAAATATAATCGATCAATTAAAGTGTTAATATTATTACGTTTTCAAAAATAATAAAAAAATTAGTAAAAACAATATGACTAGCATTTTTATAAAAAGTAGTTAAAAAGTTATATATATATATATATATATATCAAAAAGCTTTGTATATATCTATATATCATTAGGACCAATTAAAACTTTCATTTTATCGACAAAAACTGGATTGAAAACTGTAAGTGCAAATAAGCCTAATTATAAGTTATTTAATAGGTGAAATTAATTGCTTGTATGTTCGTACATATTATTTGAATCCACTTATGACCTAATTAAAGTACTATTACATTTCGGTGCACAACATCTAAGATGTTTCTTGAATATGACGATATCTAGAGTAATGTGTATGTTTGTGTGAATGGGCTAAGTTTCATGCGCGCGATTGTCAGCGACACTATCTACGAGGGTATCATGAGAGTTGCTGCCTGGTATGTTTCGGGGCGTAGCTGATGATCTCAACACAAAGTATGTTTCAGCTATGGGGTGTGCTGTGAGTACAAAGATGCGACAGGACTAAGGTCGCCCCAAGCGGAGCGACCCATTGTTTGCGTCGCTTTTTGTCTTTCGCTGGATTCTAGATCTTGTTGTCGTTCGTCTTCAAAGCAAGGGGAAAGGGGCGGAGAATCACGTTTGAAGGTGAAAGGGCCAACTTTATTGTACTGCTCTAAGATAACATGCTTGAGATAGGTCGGGCAGGATGATTTACAATAGTTTTCAAGTAATACAACATTGGGTAACCTTCCGCTTTATTTATTTATTTATACGAAGCTATGTGTTTCCAAAGCATTTACTTCTGTGCTGCAGTTTAAATTCAACAGATGATATATGAAAAGTCAAAGGAAAAATAAGTATATTAGTATATTACCCTTCGATAATGAAAATGATATAGTGTGTAACTTTTCTGATTACCATTACGTGTAAAGAGGCCTTTCTTCTTTCTATCTTTCTTTTTTTAGAATAATAAAATTATAAATTTGACCATTTCGAAAGTCTTAACGTTTATGAATGATGTTATTTCTTCTTGTTTGACCTTCCTGCGTAATTTATAGTGACATTTGATGAGTGTTCAGATAACGAAACAGTAATTAATCCGACACACACTACTTATTAACCGACCGAGAGATAATATTAAACAACGGCACCATTGTTGGGAATTCTGTCATAAATTGTATGATTAAATGGTTACCGTATTAATATAGTGTAATGATCTACGAAATCTTATTGTCGTTTAAGAAAACCTACATTCAACTTGTTCCACTTCAAGAATAACTAAGGTTATAATTAAATTAGTGATTCTAATTAAGTAATGAGCATTTCTCTGAATTTATCAACAAAAAATTTGAATATACTTTTTTATTTATAGTAATCAAATCAAGTTTTTCTTCGTAAGTTTTCTACTGTGAAATTTCAAAAAAGCCTTTGGACATAGTTCGCATTTTCTGAAATATAGCTGTAACAGTTTAATTCAGTTATAAATTAGCGGTAACGGACAATTTATTCCTGATAATTTCAAAAACTATAATTATATAAATACCGCAAAATTGTGATCAATTTATAAAAATTGATTTACTCGAGGATTTACGAGAAAGAAAAACGAAAAGCGTCGTATGGCAACAATAAACTTCGAAATTCCACAGTAAATTTGGAACACTGTGTCGGTACATCGCTATAGAAGCTAAGAAAAGAAGTAAAGCCTGCAATGTTGATGTGAAATTAGATTTTGTGAGGAACACAAGCGATCGTATTTAGGTTGCATAAGACGTGTAAACAATTTTGCTTTGTCAGGAAAAGCTGCATGGTCTTAACTTTGTATGGATCAATGAAAATCGACGATGGAGGATCTTTGGAGTAAAAATTTAACCTTCATTTACAGATCAGTAAACTCATTATTTGCCATAATAATCCAATAAAACATAAGATAAGTTAATAATGAAAAATATGGCAAATAATAATTTATAAATGGTCATCCGGTTTCAATAAAACGCTTTTATTTATTTTTCGCCAAAATCTTTCTCGTATCTACAGTTTTTATTCCATTTTTCATAGTGACTCAATGGCGATCGTACATTCGAACAATAATAAAAAAAAAAAAATCCGATGTGTATCCGATACATTCCAGGTAGTTTTACTCTCATGTCCAAACATAGATGTCGTTTTAGTGGCATAAATTTAGTTCCATAAACATCAAATAAAAGTTGCCCGAATTGTCTTCGTGTTTGATGATGTTTACGTAATTTTAGCGAACTCGTTTGGGCTATTGTACACACTCGTGCGTATAGTCCTTCCTCCCTTTACATTTCCATTCATTCAGAAAATGGAAAACTTTTCCTGAAAGAATAAAAACTGTTTTCCTCTTGCCTTTAGTTGATCTCTGTCGGCGCATCATCCTCTGCATTTTAATTCGACTTTTATCTGAATATTCAATCGTCGCAAATGTTTTTATCTTTATTTTTGAAAGTGCGCCGCAATCGCACTATTAAGTACAAATTTTTCGTCCAAATAAATCTGCCCACATAAGTTTATTTCGTTTTTCTTTGGAATGAAATTTGTATTAAATTTAAATTAAAACTGAATTGTATTTAACTTCATTTTGATTCGGGCGGTATTATTTAATTGATTTTAGTCAACAGCTTTAATACATTCAATGTATATTTATTATGTGGATAATTTCTAGAAAGTTTTGAAGCTCTCTGACGTCAATACGACACGCGAACAACCACAATGAACGTTAGACGATAACTAATGGTACGAGAGGGTACCTTGGGTAAGTAACGGGGCCACAAGTTAGTATGTTTATTTATGCTCAACTCGCTTCGAGCGGCAGTAGTACGTCCGGAATTTGGTCAGACAGGTTACCGCCTTCAGCTCATTTATTCCACATCTTCAAACAATTGGAATACAACTTGATTATTCACAGAACTAATAGTCTGTGTCAAATCTAAGATCCTCTTCGATTATTATCATCAACTTGAGATTTCAAAACTTCGATTGTATTAGTGAGAAACTCAACTACTAATTTTCAATTTTAGAATCATTTCAAAGTTATAATTATACTATGCGGGAATATTAACTTTAATAATTATAAATTTAATTTCCCCCTTTAAATAAGTTCCTTCCTTTCTTGGTATAGAAATATTGAAAGCGAAATTAACAAAAGTATTACATAATAAATAATTAAATAACAATTTTAATAATTAGTTGTTTATCTTTTTGATTATATTAATAATATTAATTAAGTTAACTTTACTCTATTTCATTATGTATGTATATTAAGGAAAGTGGAATGAATATATAAATATTTTGAATAGAGTTTAGCTGATGTGAAATTAATGAGAGCCATTATTTATACATGTGTAACATAAATTGTAATGAATAAATATTAATTAATTATGTATGTTTATATTTTTAAAGTAAGATTGTTATAAATGAAGCAATTTAGGAAAAATGAAAAATGATAGTTAATTTGAATCGTAATTTAAGCAATTTAACTTCCTTATAAATTCATTTAAATTAAAATAATGCTTCAAAAATGTAATTTTCAAATTTTTTAATTTTAATGTTGAAAAATTTAGTTTTTAAAAACTGACGTAAATAGTAAACACCTTATCATATAACAAATAATACTCCTTTAATCAGAAAAAACATTTTAATGCCAAAAAAAACAATAATAATACACCTTCAATATTCTGCATATCTTATTAACTGAAGGAAAATGCAAAATGATCACCGAATCAATAAAAACGATACCACTAAATAAGTTCACAATTAAATATTTATTACTGCGTAATTATTAAAAGTTAAATTGAGGAAAGTTTCACAACTCCTCGGGGTTCGTTATTACAGTTCTGTTTGATTTTGTCATCGACGTGGTGTTGATTATGGAGACGCTCATTCATCCGAGACATGATTGTCGAACAAGTAGTTTGCCGACAAGTTTTGAGCGAAAATTCGTTTACTTTCTGTGCCGCGAAACATTTGACGTAAATTTCATACTGGATCGATATTATAGCGAGTGAGTGAATTTCTTAAGAAAATCGTCCCGTCAAAATAGTACGACAGATTCATCATTTCGACGCTCCGGTCGCTTTAATTTCGTTAGACGTGGCGTATAACTTATTGTATACTTATGAAGCATGGTATTTAGCAGAAACCTAGATAGTTTTCCTAACTCTATTCCGGCAGTTAGTCCGTCCGGTGTTTCTAATCGGTTTATTTAAATAGATCCGTGTATATTCAAGTACAATGAAACCAAGCTTCGGTGAAAAATATAAATTGTGATCAAATATGTTATCCTTTATACTTGCATTAAGATTGCATTAAGAAAAGTACACATCTATTCAAATATTCATTTACAATTAATTAATTTGACAATTTTAAGGGTAAATTAAGATAATTTACTTATAAAAACTATCTATTTTTGCAACCATAATAAAACTGACTGAAATTTGTACCTGAAAGTTATTTCTCACCGTTAATCAATTCAAAATGAGGTTTAGCAAAAGTTTAATTTGTTTTAAATTTGGAATATATAAATATTAAAATATTATATGTAAGATCCTATATAAATAAAAAAAAAGAAGAGCAAATAATAATAATAATTAAATATTTGAAATGTCAACAAATTATGAAAAAGTATTCATTATACTTATTTTAGTTTCATATTTAACATAAAATGACCATGTACTGATTGTAGAACGAAATGGCAAGTTAAGATTAAATGAGTTTGCGTAAATTTGTTTGTTAGGCAAATTGCACTTTGTTGGAGGCAATGAGGAAATTAAACAACTTGTGACTCTGCAAACGTTGGGTGAAAAACGAACAATTTCAAAATTATTATCAGTCTTCATAAATAGTTAAATTTGATTTAATGATAGTTGTGATGTTTATGACGGTCATAAATATTATTTTTATATTCGTCACCCTAAAGTATGTTTCTCTTTATGTATTTATTTCTTTGTTTATATAAAAAAATATTACATGCCATTTAAACTAATTTTGATAAATAATTTTGGACATTTTATTTCCTCCCTCATGATTTAAACAGACTTTTTTTTATTTTAACATTGCACTTAATTAGAAATTTTTCATTAATCATGTGAAATTTTAAATGATAACGCTCCAGTAAACTCTGAAAAGTAAATGAACCAAGCGTTAATATTCCCAATAAACATTAAAACAGTGATAAAATACACGATGTAATGTAAACATTGAAATACAATAATTAAAAATTTGAGGGAATACTTCTTTTTGTAAAAATTACAAATAAAAATAAAATTTGAATAAACAATATTGATTGCATTAAAACCTATACAACGGATTTCTGCAAAGTTAAAATTGTTAATATTCTAAATTTATAGAATTTGTTAAATATTTAATTGTAACAAATTAACATATAACACTATAATTACATTTAATAAAAAGGAAATTCAATAAATTGTATTTATAACTAAAAATTCGAAATCATGGTATTTGTTATCATAACCATGAACAATAACTGTTTAATTTGAAAATATGAAAGGAAAGAAAATGTATATCTCTAAAAATATAATAATTCTCACAAATGATTTCTTTTGCTTTCTTCATTTAAAAAACGTTATAATCCGAAGAACTTCAAGAGGATCGTGCCATATACGAGAGCAGCAATTCCGCTCACTTTGATTGCCCTTTTAAACTGATCGATTTGTGTAAACGACAATACTGCTTGGTCGCAAAGTTTTATTTACCAACTCTGAATCGGAAACGATGTACAAGCAATACTAATGTTTTAACAATCCCCCCTGAATATAACACGGAAATTGCCTGTTAAGTTTAAATGAGTTTTGTTAAATTTGTTCGTCAACTGAATTTCTTTTCGTACGGGCCAATAAGAAAATTAAATGATTTCATATCTTAAAAAGTACTGATAAAAAAAATAACACAAATTCAAACATATTCCAGACATATGGTGCTATATAAAATTGAATTTGTCAACATTTTTGTGCTACTGTTTATTATAATTGAAACCGATAACTTAATTTAATCGTAAATATAAATTTGAATAGTATAGTACCTGTTCCCGTATTCGAACACTTATTCGAGCATTTTAAGAACGATAAAAATTGTAAGCATTTTTATTTCCTGTCATGTAACGTTAATTTACACGCGACGCACAAATGCCGCTTTGTAACTTAACACCAGGCACTTTACATTATTTTATATTCTCGTCTCGAAAGCGTTTTATTTTGCTGAGTGAGTTTTCTGGTCACTGAACTGATTCACATTCCCGATGTTCGTACGGAAAACGCTCGTACATAAAGCACTCCATTAATTAAAAAGCGTTATATTATAGGCATTGATGTCTGGCTTAAACTGTTGTATCAATTTATATTTTGCAGATCTCTTTGACTGATCCGAAACAACTTAATGCAGCATGCAAATTAAAACGATTCAATTTACTCGCCACGAGGACGATTCAACCAATCGATTTCGTCACGCAAACAAATCGACCGTGTAATTAATTTTTCCATTACTTGTAAACGAACCAAAGGAATCCTTTATTCTCATCACTTAATAAGTTGTAATCAATTTCATCTCCCGCAATATAACGAAACTAACGTCATTTCTTTCTGATCCGTAACAAAAATGGGAGATCGCTTGAGTGGCAATTTATGACGCAAAGAAGGTTTTTCTGTGTTTCCGCATGGATCTAATAGCTGCTTTCGAGAAACAGCGGCGCGCCACAAGTAAAACCTGCTGCGTTCATACATAATGCATCCGCACTCTCTTTCTCTCCAACTCGACCGATAGAACCCTATCATTGTTTGCGAATCATTGAATCGCTCAAATTGCATTGATACGCCAGCGGCCGATTCGCACTGCACAAACTTCACCGATATCAGCGTCCGTCGCGTGTCCTATTTATACGAATATCGTAACCTAATTTTACGTTCTTGCAAGTGTCTTCCTTCCGTCTGGAATCATTACTAACTTCCTCGTTGCGCACAAATTAATCAAACTATGTATTTTAACGTTTTGCTTATCATACATATTGGAATATGATTTATCGACCGCGAAAACGATTAATTAAAGTGGTTAGTAAAATTGAAAAAGCATTTAAATAAACAAATGTTGAATTTATTTTATATTTTGTAATTTAATTTATATAATTTAATTTATATTTTATTATTTAAATTTCAAGTTTATTGGGTATTTCAAATGAAGAAAATGCAGGATGGTTTATAACCTGCAGATTTTTTGTGAATATAAGGTAAAAAAATAAAATCATAAATTAATTAATAAAACATAACAAATTAAAATCCTAATTATATTGATTACGAAATGATACTTATCCATTTACATGTAATTAACCTTTTCTCTGTTGCATTTTCATTCCCACCAGCTCATTGGGTCAATACCACTATTGGAATCTTTTCCTTAACATAAAATATGTTTTAACGTATAGAGTATATCAAAAAATTGGATTTGCTATTATTAAAGTGAAAACTGCAGTTTAGACATTGAGAGTTATAGAGCATACTCATTGTATTTATAATAAATTTAAAAATTGAATTTTCATTTCATCTATGGTAAATACATTCAATTAAATGTTGATTTGATTATAAGACTAAAGATTAATAATTAGCTACGGATAATAGACATGTATTCAATATCATTTCAGCAACATACAATGCATTATTATTGTAAACTAATGACGTATTAATGAATTGTTATTGACCCACATAGTTCATCGTTTTGACGCGCGGTCGATACGCGCTTCGCTACTTTATCAAAAATTTGACTCTGAATTAATAAATCGCCGACAGAATATTAAATTGCTTTTCATTCGCAAAAACCTGCCTTTGAAGATCTAAATACGTCGTTCCTTGAGTTACAACTTTTCATCGGCTTTCTTCGACTTTTCGGTTAACGCGCGATTTTCGTTTAATTAAACAAGTTTTGAAAAGTAAATTATTATATACATTTTATACAGCGCGCGTTTGAATAAGCTTCGCTTCAAAACACGTTGCGTTATCTTGGACGCGGTAACACTGTGAACCGCAGTTTCCTTAAAGAAGATGGAATTTTGTCGATATTTTCCCGCGGACACCTTTAAGTTGTTCTTTCTTCGGGTAATTCACGGCGAAAGTTTCTGCCCGTGTCAGTTGACCATAAAACTGGATATAGGAGACTTTTCATAGCATTCACGCGCTAATTTTGCAAGCGATATAATATTCCCCGGAGTATATTTGAGAATAAATGAACTCGCTATGCGGAGAATTTCTATGCAGAGTTATGGGCCATGTGTACCTCATTTTCCGAGAATTTTTCTTGGCAAACTCAATCTTAAAGATGACGAATTGGAACGGTAACAAATCCAGTTTTCAAGTTCAAACAATCTTTTGCGGCCTCGAATTAACGAGCCTGATTGTACGCCAGTGATGCTTAATTAAATTAGTTAAACAAGTTAATTAGAAAAATTGATTACATCGCTGGGAATAATTTTTAAAAAGTAATAATAATAATAAATTAAATAAATTTTTAAAAGTAACACTTTTCGTTCTTTTACGTACGAATTATTACAAGCAAGAAATATTTAATATGTAGGAAATAAGAATCAATCACGAACGTTAAGTAAAATTAATTGCAGGGAAGGAAGAGATGAATAATCTTTGGCGATGAAATCTTAAATTATTCAATATAAATTACGAATAATAATACGAAATAATCATCAGCAATTGAACACGAATAAATTATGCATCCAAATCAACGAGTGATAAATATTCAGTGAATAATAATCAGTTACAAATTTCGATTAATTATTTGTGATTCACAATTTCATTTTCATTCGTGAAGATTGAAACGCTTGTTTATTAACGGAAATTTTATCTATCGATAAATTTGTTTAAATTATTATGTATTACTTCATAGTTACTAAAATAGCTTCATTCATTCTTCATTTAGAGTCAATTTAGGTGATTTTGAAGTTTGTTAAACTACACGTTGAGAAATAACTTTGTAATGAGCGTGAACCCGGAAGACTTGTTCTAGACCACTATTTGACAGATTAGATTATTTGCATTAGTTATCAACCGGATATTCTAAGTATAAATGAAGATTATATATTTAAGAAAAGCTTTATTTTAGCCGAAAGATAAAAATTAGATAACTATTTAAACGAAAAAAGTTTAAGCAACTTGTATAAATTTTTGCAACATATGTGGAGTAAAAGGAAGCATCTCGATCGACCGATATAACCATGAACCTGCAGACTTTGTGACTGTAGTAGTACGTAAGAAAAGAATTTTCTTTTTTGATTATTAATATTACATTTGTGTACATAGCGCATAAATAGCATGCTCTCGTGGAACATAAAAGTTAAAGCCAATCGAAACACGTGAATTTGGAGAATATGGTACCTGGCGGCAAATCCAGACAATTTGCGTTACGCGTGAGGTCGTGAAAAGGAGTAATTTATCAATATTGTTGGAAAAGAGTGGACCGTCGCGGAAGAGTTATGGCTCGCGTTTGAATGCGTTTTCAGAGCGAGGAGCCGCAATTCACGTTCTTTCCTCCATTGTCATCGGAATGGCTCGACCGTATAATGCATATAATGCCCGCTGTATATCCTCTGACAGTGAACTTATACCGAAGGCATAAAGGTACCAAAGCGACGATCGTAAAAAGGCGATTTGCGTAACTCGGCGCCCATTAAATACAGACATTCGCAAAAACGGTACGCTTTTGTCCGCTCCTCTTGAGCTGTTTACTTTTATTGTTCCGATTAAAACGATTCTTTTACTTTGTGACGCGTTTCGCAAAAAAAAAAAATAATAAATAAAATAAGTAAATAAGAGTTAAAAAAAGGGCAGACAAAAGATAAAAGAAGCGGACTATTACATAAAATAATCGAATATTTGAAGGCTCGGCGTTGGTCGAGCGCCGGAGATTGTGTTTCTGAGACGAACGACGAAAAAGGATGGGCTTCAAAGGCGGAGCAAATATTTAACCGGCAAGCCGACACGGGCATGGAAGTGACCCTCTTCAACGCCAAGTTTTGCCAAACATCGGCCGTTCCGTTGCCCCTGCGTACGTACTTCGTTCTCTACATCGAGCGCAATTACATGGTTGGTTCAGCTATTCTTCATCACTACCATTGTAAACTCATCAAGCGTCGTAGTAAGTTTACCAAAATTCCAAGTCCTGTTTTCGCACTGTCTTCTTATTTTTTATTACACTCGGACATAGCTATACCGTTTTCAGCTAATGTGAAGACTAATTGCTATATAATATATATATATATATATATATAACTAATATAATAACAGCAATGAGGATTAATTGCTATTACAGTTAAGTCCAGCTTTCACCGGCTATTATGCCCCATGTAGAAAAACCAACGGTCTCCCGTTGGTAACGAACGGGCCACGCTTGGCACGATGGTCACTGCCGACGGTAAAATTCAAGCTTGGCCCAACGCTAGGCCGACCGTTGGCTAACCATTGGGCC
>JABFPN010006297.1:0-11787 GCA_022817305.1 Leptoteleia sp. ZL-2020 | reverse complement strand
TCTTTCTTTTAAATAAATACTAATATTATTTCATATATTACGAATTCATATATTACGAATTACCAAGATCTTGGTAATTAATAATAAAAAATTCGTAATATATGAAATAATATTAGTATTTATTTATAAGAAAGATAATATATCACAACTTTACGAAAACACTTAGTAAAATATACCCATATATTTCTCTCAGTGTGCTTATGACTGTCGTAAATAATAGAATATTCAAAGAATAAATTAAAACCACACGATATATACAATGTATAAATATAATACATTATATATTTGCAGTGCGTAATAATTTCATATAATTTAATTATAATAAAATTACAATTTGTTTGTTAACAATTTTTTAATTGACAACAATATTTGCAATTACAATTATTATTGAAAGGTTACCGCAAACATCTGCCACACTAATCGATTTGAATTTTAATAATTCATAATTAAGTGAAACCTGTTCTTAGCTAACCATCAATTTCCGATCCAACATTGAAATGTTAATTTTCCTGAAATGAAAAAGTTTCGATAGAGGGATTGTACTGCGAAAAAAAAGCAGTAATAAAAAAAACTAAATAAAATAGGAAAAAAAAAAGCATTGTGCTCGACATAATAATAGAAAATAATTTACTTTGTAAAGGGGCTCATTAGGATGCGCGTTATTGACGTGTTCCTCGAATTCGATAAGGGAACAAAAGTTTTCGCAAGGTCGAGCGGTTTATTAAATTACGCGATAATTTCATTGACTTGCCATGCGCGCTAATGACAAAATTGCGCTCGATAAGTAATACATTAAAGCGCGATAGCGAAACCAAGTTGCACAACCGTTTTACATTTCTAATTGCGTTATTGTCGATGATACAGTCGTGCGCGATAAAACCGCGGCATTTACACGTACGCGCAATAACCGTGTAATATTATAATAGTTAATAACCGAGCTAAATAAACGATAATGTTTGCCAGTAAAACGAAACGTACAATGTTGGCCGACCGAAAGAAAAGCTATCCTATTTTTTTTTTCCTCATCTTTTCTTTTCCTTTTTTTTCTTTTTCCTTTTCGCTATCCGCTCTCTCCTTCTTGCTCGGCGCGCGCACATTTTTCCTTTCGCGTGGCTATAATAAAATTCTAATAATTTTAATTTTATTACGCATAAACGTCCGAATCGTATAAAATACGCCGCGGATAATAACTTTATTTTTGCATGCGTTAACATTCATTAATTAATTTTTCTGTCGCAATCTTATCGTAATTGCTTTATTATGCTCGCGGCTATTACTACGGGGTAGGGTGGGGGGTGGGGGGGGGGCACACACCATTTTTCGTCCGTCCGAATGCAACTTTTGTTTAGCCTGTCCGTCGTATCAAACTTTCCATCGCGGAGAGCAACTTTTTTGCGTCTAAATTGCATGTAATTTGCAGCTCCCGAACCGAACGAAACGTTGATCAAATTAAATGCAATTCGAATCGCGCGCTCCATTCCGAGTTTTCTATTAAAATTGTTTTTGCTGGGAAACGTCGGACGTAAAATTTGAGGCCGAGTAAAAGTTTGTGGAGAAAAAGTTAATTTAGTTTTCTTGTCTCCCCTTTATTTGTATAAAATAATTAAAATGCGTCTTATAATGCGCGTAAGAAAAGGAACGAAAGAATAAATTACTGCAGTTTTAATGCGAATGGAATTCCGTTTAATTGTCTCCTTTGTTTTAAACTTGTTTCGCCCGGGAATGAAATAAGATTGCAAAATCAAAAATGTTTCTTTGGCTTGACAATTTGTCTATTTAATTGGGGGAATTTAAAATAAGAAAATTCTTGATCAGTGCTTTAGTTTAATTTAGTGGATTAAAAAAGGGGAACAAAAAATTGATTATTCTTTTTGTACGATTTATTTTTGATCGAGTATCGAATGATTCAATTAAAAAGTATTTATTTTTCAAGTATTATTCAATTTAACGAAAAAAGTTTATCTATAAAATATTTAGATGAAAGTTGTTTTTTAATTCATTTTTTAACTTGGTTCAAAATTTATTGATTAAACAGAGGAACCAGTACAAAAAAATGTTTAACAGAAGATTAATATATATTATAATGGAGGTGCAAAATGTTTTATTTTATACTATTTAGATGGAAATTTGTGATTCCATTGAATTCAAACTTTCACACTGAGAAAAAAGATATATCAGAAATTACTATTTTTTGTATGAATTTGAGGATATATTGGAAAAGTGATTATTTCTACTGTTAATAATAGTAAAATTGAAAAGTCATGTAGTAAATATTGGTAGAAAAGTACTACAAATTGCTTTATAATTATCATTTTTACTACTTTTAATAGTAAAAATTTTCATTCTTCAAAGATACCCTCAATCGGATATAAATTTTCAATTTTGCTATTACATTTTTATCAGTGCAATGACTAAAAAATTTACGAAAAAAAAAATTACTCTC
Source organism: Leptoteleia sp. ZL-2020 (assembly GCA_022817305.1). Classification (NCBI taxonomy): domain Eukaryota; kingdom Metazoa; phylum Arthropoda; class Insecta; order Hymenoptera; family Scelionidae; genus Leptoteleia; species Leptoteleia sp. ZL-2020. The sequence continues at coordinate 9,344 of JABFPN010006297.1, read as the reverse complement.
CTATAATTAAATGATATTCTTAAAGAAACAGAGTAGACTGAAATGAAAAAATATTTTGTGTAACAATAAAATTATAAGATGGAACGTAATTGAACTCGGAAAACGGATTGATGCAATTGGATTTTTCTTGATTCAGCTGGGCTATTTCTTACGGGTCAGGTTATTCGAATTGACCCGGCCATCATTGTTCTTATTAAACTTGGATAATATTAGTCAAAGTGGAGAGTGATAAATCGCGGTGGAAAGAATTGTACATTTCGAGCGGCGAAGGAACGGCCGAGCGAAACGGAACCTTTTGATATTTTGGCTCGGACTGTACCGTGGCATAACTTTTGATAGCGAGGGCAGGTTTTAATAAGGGTCGAGAGCGCGCACTCCTCGCTCGAGATAGCGACAATAAATAACTTGTTTTCTGTCGACTAAAAGCGGTCCCGAGAGAGTCTCGCTTTCAGCTGCGGGCTACACGCGAAATATATAAATTACTCAAAAATCGGCAATAAAAGCATAAAAGACACGGTGTAAACATATTTGCAAATTTACTGCGCCGCTTCGGTGGCAATTAAACGCGCGCCGCGACACAATGCCGGCCACAATGTCGACGCGGCCGTTTAATGCGGCCCCGCTTTTGCGGCGCGTAAATAATAGATTTTACGCCGACGTTTGGCGAGCGATAAAAAGGCGAGGTTAGCCGAATGACGAGCGCGACGCGAGAAACGACCAGTCATTATTTTGTTTTCCATTCCGTTCGAAATAGGCATTGTCCCCCGCTTAATTAAATACATATTAGCGCGCGTTATACGTGTGGCCGTGGAGAGCGCTTTATTTGATTAAACTTCAGACCTGACCTTTTTTTGTCGCGCTGTTTTGGGAACAAGTGTTATTTTCGAACGTTGCCTCATCGGCGGATTGTCATTTCGGTAATTGCTTTTACCCAGCGTCTATAAAAATAATCTTAATTAACATTAAAAGAGGTTGCAGCGCGCTTGGCCATATAATTCCGTGTCTTTCAAAACATAACAGTTCTGCAGAGTCGATTAATTAAATCGTTACCGCGCGCAAAAAAAGACGTGTCTACGATAAATTAGTAACTCAAGTGGTAGACTTGTCTAACTCAGTGGGAAATGTTCTACGGGCCCAGTACTGGTACAGTACTGGTGAATTAGTTTACCAGTAGAGTGACGGAATCGTGGCAGTAATGGAGTGATAACACTGGGCCAGTACCCTATAACTAAAGGTACCAGTTGCATAGCAATACCCTACCAGTAATCATCCAACGTTGCTCTTGCATTGAACAATCTTTTTAAATCACCAGTACTGCTTCAAGTCTGGATCAACTATGGCGTTGATATTTTGCCTGGCATGTCTTACATCTGCTTATCTTCTGTTCTTGCTGATAACCAAGCTCAAACCAGTACCGTCCCTATCCTATAATTTTTTTTATCATCTAGCATTTTTGCTCCCTTTCTGAAGGCATGAAATAAAACTTACTGTCTTAGCTTATTAATTGGAAAGGTTGTAATGAAGATATATGCACTGGGAGAACAATTTGTGAATGAATTAATTTTTATTTTGAACTTTACAAAAACATGACCCCTTCTTTCTCTCTCTTTCTCTCTCGACTCGCACCGTACAGGTATTACAATAAATTTGTGCAATGTCGAGCTGAAATTACGAGCTCTCCTCCGTCTGTTTGTATAATTTGGTGTGTTTGTTTGCCGTACACTCCAGCTCAGAAACTGCATAATGTCTGTTGCCGTCAGCTCTTAATACACATTACATGTTGCACGTCACGATCCGCTCAATCTGATCCGTAACACTGCGCATAATTTATATAATAGAAAATTGAAATGCACTCAACATTCCTCGCGGCATTTTTCTTAGAGACGACGAACAAACTTTAAATTAATACGACTGAACTTTTTTCTGACTTTTAAATTTTTGTAATAATAAAATATATAGTTCTCGTCAAGTTTCAAAGTACTGTAAAATATATTATGCAAAATAATTATACACATATGCGACCATATTATATATTGCAATATGAAGTAAATGATTGTATTATAAATTTAATTAAAAGAAAATAATAGGTATTAGCAGTAGAGAATTACGAATCACAAAATTAAATTAAAATGTATTATTTTGAACTGCATTTAACCATGTTTAACCGTAATAATTGTTTGTTTCAATAAGAACATAACAAATACAAAAATGCACAACCTTTTAAACATCTATAATCTTAATTTTCGAAGAACATTAACGTACCCAACGAACTCGGAAATCAATTTGCAATAACATAACTTTTCTTCCCTTTTCCTCCCAAGTCAATAAAGAAAATCGGCTCAATTGCACTTACTCATTTCCTATTTCATAAACTCAAATTGACGCGCAGCCATAAACGAATGGAAACGTCTAAAATTGCAACGACCTTTGACTCGAATCAATCGCGAGCTAAGCGATCGCGGTACTTAACAAATAATCACCGGTGTTATTCGGGGGGTTATCGGGAAGCTAAATATCGGGCCTAATGTCATGACAGCAACACGACAGCAACAACGTGTGCCGGTGGAGAAATGACACTTTTTCACGAAGGCATCCCCGAGCCGGCGTAAATTGAAGGGTGTTTGGGGTGGGGGGTGGGGTAAAGTTGAGTTGTCGTAAAAAATGTTACAACCGGTCACCGCCCTGTCATTTAGCGGGGGAGGAAGGGGGATGGTTGGGCATCCTCCTCGGTTTCGAGGAGTTTGTTAACTCGCAGCGTGGATACGGTAACTACCGGCTATCGATAACTGCCACTTACCCAACTGCATCACTTCCGGTTTCGACCTACCGTTTACGAGTTTACGGCCCACCAGTCACGTTCCGCGCCCTAATATCCGCTCGGCGGATTCTTTCGGAATCAATAAAACACCCCGTGCACTCGCACAATTTTCAAAGTGGCTCGAGAGCGTGAGAGGCTAAATGCCAGCCGCTTTTTATTAGTCGAGTGAACCCACCGCTGTGGCGGCAGTGGCGGGGTGGGGAGGGGGGCGCTTTTAAATTTCGCGCGCTCCGCGGAGTAAGGCCGACTTCCGGCCGGTGGAAGGCTCATTTCACCGGTGATAAGCCAATAAGGAATTATTAATCGTTTGCGCTCAAAGTTTATTAATTGTTGCCGTGATATTTTATAATAACTCGAGGATATGCGTGGATTAATGGTATATCTCTTATATTGTGATATATTGGTCATTTTCATAATGAAATATTAACAGAAGATTGTGTAACTAAAGAATAAAGAAATTGTTTTCTGGACGCACATCGAGGATTGGAAAATTTTTTTTCTTTTTCCATATTGCATAAATTGTTATTAATGTAAATGCTCTCTGGTAATAAAGTAGGAAAAATGAATTAGCGAGAGGTAATTTTATTATGATAATTAATTACACTGTTCTTTGATTTATGATTTCAATTTCTCGGAATAACTTATTATTGCACTGAGAAAAATATGGCAGGAAAAATTTATGTTTTTAATTGCGTTTCAGTTAGATATCCGTCTTTCAGTAAATAGTTTAAAACAAATTTTAATCATCATTGTCGCACTTTAAAGATCTGACTTTTTAAACATTTACAGTAAATTAATTTAATTTCACCAGACTAAATGAATCGGTCATTTAAAATCGGTAAAGTAGTCCCTTAAAAACCGTAAAACAAGAAAAAAAGTGCTCCACCAAGCCAACACAATACACCATGTTAATCTCACATATTTGTCCTACATTGAACCAATCCCATTTTACCGTAATAAAACATTATTTTTCCCCGCGTAAAATGTCCCGAAATATCGCCCCGAGTCGGCGGGAAAATTCCACGGCAATAAAAATGCCGCGGCCCGCAATCTAAATGTAAATGCAACAAACGTCCGAAGTGTCGAAAAGTGCGAGGCAGAGAGTCCCTCTCGCAGGCGGCCATTCATCTTGCGGCGGGCCTTTTTTGCGCCCCTTTTATCAATATCAAATGGCGCGCCGATGTCGGGGCCGCGCGTCCGTCAGTCGGCCGAGGGCCGGGGCGAATAATTATACGCGCGCGTTAAGTTAATCGACGCGTCGTTAGTGGCGGGGCCCGGCAAACAACGCGAATTTTAATTAATTCGTCATTAATCTTCGGCACGTCCCGGGGGTCGGGCTAGGGACGGAAATCGGCACGGGAAGATTGATGTCCCGGTGGGGCGGGGGGGGGGGGCGCCGCGGCCCGCTTGACCCCGCGCTTAATTGCGCGCGAAACGCGAATCCTCGGCATTTTTCACGGCCCGCTCCGGCGCGATAAGCGCCGATGCTTAATTTGCATATCGACCGCGGCGGAACATAATTCATCGCAACATAATTCACTTAATATACGGCGAGAGGCGCGCGGCGTTGTTCTTATTTTTCCGTGGGAAATAACGAGAATGATAAGCCCGTGCGGCTGGCATCTCGTTAACGAGGCAAAGTTACAACCGACTTTCGATAACCGTCGGGACCAGCTGCCAAGGAGTCGCGGGGATGACGACATGCGGGTCGTATCTCCATCACGCGCGACGCCGTACACCTCGCGACGTCCCGCGTCCGCTTCAATAACAAATTGCCTAATGTTTTCTCGTACATTCTCAATTATCACCTTAACCCCCTCCCCCCCACCCAGCCCCACTCCTGCGTGGACGGAAAAAAAGTTGTACTTAAAATTACCATACATTGAGAAAAACATGAAAATAATGACTATTTAACTGTATTTCAGTTATATGTCGTCTTTAAATAAAAATTACTGGTTTTTAAATGGAAAAGTTTCTGTTTTATCTATAAATATAACACTCAAAGCTGGTGTATTTGCTTTTAAAGAACAGTAATTTTTATTAAAAGACGGACATGTGGCTCAAGTACAGTTAAAAACAGTAATATTTTCTGTCATATTTTTCTCAGTGTACCTTTTGGTGATATTTACCAGACTGTCTGGTAATGTTCTTAAAATTTGAACATAGAGTCTCAAAATACCAGAAAGTATAGCACCTTTTATTATTTTATTTTCCCCAGTGCAATTGTATAAACATCATAGACGATATCCCTTCAACGTCAGATGGTAATTTTTATTATAACTTTTTTCTCAGTGTACCCCTTTCATTCCCCCTCCCCTTATTTTGACTTTTTTTTCCTGAGATTTCTATTTGATATTGTTCGTTTGTTGCCTTTACCTTCGACAAATTACGTTGCGAAATTGAGAAGTCCATTCCGTTGTAAATTTGACGTCCATTCGTATGAATATACGGAACGGGATATTTGAAATTACGCAAAATCTGTAGAAATACAGTAAGTGACGCTGTAACTTTACGTACATTGATATTGTTCTTCTTTGTGTACTTGTTAACGCATAAATGCGAGTGCGTGCGTCTTAATAGTTGAGAGCTGAAAGTGAAGAAATTTTAAGTGGACTGTACCTCTAATTAGTTCGTAAAGTCGTGTAATCGGAAATGTAACTTAACAGAGACAATTAAATGCACTTTGTGTGTTTTGTACACGTGTAGTTTCCATTAATAATGCATATGATGATATTGCATACATTCTAGACCTGTTTCTTATTAGATCCCGCAAAACATCCTTCATTGCTAACATTTCAATGATTTTTTATGCCTAAATAAACATTTTTTTAAATACACAGGCGAAATTTGTCCATATGTAAAATAATGAACCTAAATTTTAGTACCTTTTTTCTAGTAATAGTTACCTAGATTGAGGTTTAAATAGTTAGAATTATAAGCAATCCAACCATATAGTTAATGTAGGAAAGATAACCATATTTTTAGTTAATTTTTATCATTATGAATAATTATTCCATTTGATATCAAAGTTTGCCTCGCATATATTTAAAACTTATATATTTATTACATATTTTACCATTCCTCTTGTAAGAAGTACAACTCACTGCCACACTTTTCCACCACTGTGACTCATTTCCAAAGTAAATACCAAGAATCATGTTTACACAATAATTGCGGCAAACAATTGATAATGAATTAAGCGAACTTGATCGACAGTTTGCGGTAAATTTGGCCATCTTTTTGCTCAGCCCCCTCGATCTCTATTTTCCGAACGAGCGAAACGATCGGCTTGCCACATTTTGCGGTGAAACGGGAAAACTGCGAAGGGGCGAGACAGGCGCGCGATTCAATTAGCCGTTGCAACATCGCCGCTGCAACAATACCAATATTATTTCGCGAACGAATTGGATGGCGGGGCAGGGGGTGGACGATAAAAAGTTTTGCGCGCGCAAAAAGCATAATGCCGGCGCAAACGGTGCACTGGCGCAACCTCATTAACAGCTTTTCGTAATGTAAAAAAATTGGTCTCGGCCGTTCATTGCCTCGCGCTTTCTAACAAATTTTTCCCAATTACATTATTGCCAATTTGAGACCGCGCCGTTTCTTTTCTCCTTCTCTCTTTTTCTTGCGGCGACTTGCAACACCGCGCCCGATATCAATGACGCGGCGCAAAAAGCACTCGACAAATTGGCCGATATCGTCTCGCTCCACTGGCGAACGAAACGTGTGTACCGCTGCGAAAATTGCAATTTATCTGTTATATTAAATAAAGATGGTTAAATGGTAAGAACAAATTATGAGAACAAGGGATGATATTAGTTCCAATTTTCTTGAAAAAAAAACTCAAAAATTGTTAACCTTCTCGAAACACTTGTTAAATATGAATTTTTAATTGTAATACTTTGTATGCACTTGGGACAAGATTAATGTTACTTTACACTGAGAAAATTGGAATAGTAAAATTTAAAGTATTTCATATTAATTTAGGGATATCTCCGAAAAATGAAGTATTTTGCAATTAACAACTTGTATATAAAGGTTTCCATTCCTTAACAACGACGTTTATCCTAACACTTTTACACAAACTATTTTCTACATTTCATTATATCATCCTTTAATGAATTACCATAAACGCACATATAAGCCCGAGTATATTACAAACTCTTGTAGCAACCGCTACCAAATTTCTCCCCCGTGCATTACCTTTAAATTTCAAGCAAAAGCGGTAATTCTCCAAATTACTTTTTTCACAGCATCCCGAGGGGGGAGGTGGTGGGGAAGCGGTTAGCTGGGAGGGTTCGAGGGGGCAAATAAAAAGGAGGGGGGGGGGAGGACCACGGTGGCGAAATGGCTGCTCGTTTCGTCATTAGCGCATTTTTGCGCATGCGCGCAGCCGAAGGGCACACACTTTTAATTTCGCGAAGCCATTACGAAAAGTGATATGCACCATTGGGAAATAAATAGCCAGCAGCGCGCTCATGTGCTTTTTGTAATGAGCGCGCGGCGGACGGGGGCGCACGGGGGGAGGGGGGGGGCGAGCAAAATGAGCTCCGTGGTGGCAGGTAGTGGTTATCTCGAGCGAGCTCCCAGTTAATGACAACCCCTGTTCGCTTCTCTTGCAACGTCTATCCCACGTATCGGCCGGCTCTCGCCCCTTCCATCTTCATTCTCGCCGTCCTTTTTCGCCGGCCAATTTCAGCGTTCCTCTGATTTTGGAAATTGGACTGCGATGCTAATCTCCGGAATTAAGCCCCTTTGTGATACTCGCCGTAGCGTGTCATTTATTACTCAGGAGCGCGGTTTGATTCTATCTTTCCGTTCGGTTATTTGCTGTCGAAACTCCCATTAATTTGTGCCCCACCTTACACCGCCGGGACCCGGGAGCGCCTTGTCTTTGTTGGGCCTACTTTTGAGGTTTTCATTATTCCAAAAATAATGTCCAATACTTACGGATGGAGTTTGGTGGCGGTATTTTTCTACCCGCTTTTGTGGTGGGAGTGGAAAAAGGTTTAGGCTGATTTCGGGTTTTGGGGTTTTTTTTTTTTTTGTTTGCATAAGCTGGCTTCTTTGGGTGGATAGAAAATCACCTTTGTTGCGCAATTCCTTCGCACTTCGGAGCGTAGGGGAAGAATTTGTATTGTGGTGTAATGTATATAATATACTTAAATGTGGTATGGTTAAAGCTACGATGCGGATAATATGTATGTTTATTCTATTATTGATCTTTGATAATTCTGTGGGTTTTGGATTTTTACTTTGGCTGTTGGTACGATATATAATTTAATCAAAAATGAATACTCTGTTTATTAAATTATATTGTAGTATTACATGTAAATACTAAAAACACAATTCACTTGTTAAACTGAATTAAACACGATATTATTGCAATTCATTTCAAAACATAAATGTAATTTGGGACTAAAATAAAATAAAAAAAAAAAGGAACAATATACAGTTGTCGTAATCTGGAAAAGTAAAAAAAAAAAACAATTAACCTTATTACATCATTGAATTCACTGTCTAAGGTCTAATTTAACAGGCGAATTTTAAATCGTCTCTCCCTTTCGAAATGAAGTAAACTTTGGTCGCGCTCGAGCGCGCTCCTCCGTGTCCCCGCTTTATTGCGACTGGAAGTTCCATTGTGCCGGTTTACTGGTCGCAATTTATAAGTGGCAATTTGCAATTGGTTAACGCAACGCGGGGATTGTCATCGGGCCATTTTATTGAATCAACAGAGCGCTTTTCTGATGCCTTTGGTTGGCGCGGCGCGGGGGTCAGGGTTCATCGCCTCGCGGGCTCACCTTCGGACAGCTGGGGCTCTCTTCCATTAGCGACCACCAGCTCGTGTACCAGGATGTGTCTGCTTTGTCCTTTTCTAACTCCGACCGAACACAAATGCAGCAAAAAAAGAAAAAAAAAAAGAAAGAAAGGAAAAAAAGGAAGGGGGAAAAAAAAGGATAACGAGAAGAAAGAGGGAAAGAAAGAAAGAAAAGGTAGAACGTCCACAGGCGCGCACTCGCATGCCGGCACACGTACGCGCACCAACACAGTCCAACGCCGAGGCGAGGGGAAATGAAATTTCGTAGCTAATTGAGTTTCAACATGCGATAACGTTTCCACCACGTACAGGTGTTTCTACCGGTTTGCTTAATTCGTGAATGACGTGGGATACGACTTTATATATAGGCACGCCTCCCGATGACTGCTTATTAATACCTTTTTTTCAATAAAAACTCCCATAATAAAATTTCCAAAGGCCGACTGCGTTTCAATCAAGCGGTTTCCAAGTTTATTTGGACGAGCGATCGCGTTAATTAGAAAACCCTCGTCAGAGCGGAGCGCGCGGACGTCGATGAAATTACCGTGGGGGCAAGTGCGTGCCGACGCCGCGGTTCACCGCCCTAGTAGAAAAAGAATTAGGGCTGTGACTATTACCCGACAAGGAATCCTTGTTCCTTGTTCCAGCCCGACAAGGCTGAAACCAGGGCTGTAACGCAAGGCTGGATTCAGAGCTAGTCGGGCATTC
>JABFPN010006296.1:0-11787 GCA_022817305.1 Leptoteleia sp. ZL-2020 | reverse complement strand
CACCCCACCGTGAACTCACCATCCGGAGTCAGATTCTCCCCTTTGCTAACTTCACCCCATCATTGTTTGTTGCTACATGAGTCAATGATGAACACGTCCACTGGACACAAGGGATACGTTCAGATCATTGTGAGCGCTGTAAAGCGCTGTCACAACTGACACCCACTGAGACTCTTCAAGCAACTTAATTATTTTAAACGTTGTAAATTTTGTTTATTTACCTTTTGTTGACGCTCAACCCGTGAGCGTGCCAACCAATCATTCTTTATTACAATATTCTCTCTCGACACTTTTACGCTTCAAGCGCTCTTTTCATATGAATTATTATAGAATCTTGTTTAGTCAATATTAATTATTGCAACTCGGCCAATGAGCCGGCCAGTTAAACAAATCGTGGCACAACTAACTTATATTCTCGCAAAGTAAATAAAGTCAAGCCATTCTTTTGTTATCCCTTCCTCTCGCTTACACCGAACCTCTACCGGGTGTCAAAACGAACGTTACAACTTATATTAAATAATTTAATTCAAAATAAATGTATTTGGTTCATATACTTAAGGACAGCAAAAACATAATTCATTATTTGGTAATAAAAACGATTAATTTCTCCAAAAACATAAATAAATATTAATTAATATATTTTCGACAACTAGTATTTAGTTGGGAAGCCTTTTGCTGATTTTACAGAATCCCACAAGCCTTTGACAGCGCTCAGGAGGTATTGATGCCCAACCATCTTAAATACGTTGCCATAATTCTGTTAAATTTTATGGGTTCTGCTGTTTAACGTGCTTATTTTTTTAATTTTTTAGTAAATGGAAAATTTTGGTCCAACTGATCATCATGGTAAATTATTCATATCAATTGAAAGGACCAAAATCTACGTTTAGCCGTGTTTTTCTGCCATATGAACAAGTGGTATCCAGCGACCATAATACAAAAATGTTGTTTGTTTTTTTCATGTTTGAATTATACATTTATATAAAATATTTTATCTTTGAAAATTTTTAATCTTTTTTAAATTATTTTATTACATCATATTCAAACATATACACGGAGAGAAAAGATTAATAAAAATTACTAACATTGTTCATACAGTTGTCAAAACTGGAAAATTACTACTAATTAAAATTTTTATTAATCTTTTCTCTCCGTGTACATATTATTAAAAAAAAACTATTAAATATTACCACACTAAACATGTCATTGTCAATAGGAATCAGAAGTTATCTCGAAGATATTAACGTAGATACTGACGGAGCAGTTATACCTCCGAATACAAAAAATGATACTTCATCGGCCATGAGAAGAATCAATAATGAAACTGCCAAAATTTTTGATTATAGCAGTGAAAACAGATTAAGAGATATAGACATAATATCTCAGAAAAGTATATTTCGGAGCATTTCACCGCAGGACCACAGATTACAGTATAATATATTAATCATATTTATAATTTAAGTGACATATTATTAATTTTCTTATATATAGAGAATGTTTGGAAGAGTCGGAAATTTTGAAAAAAACATAACATTTGTTTACATAACACAAGTTCACCCATCGTTGAATCGAGGTTGATGTAACGTTGTCGAATGGTTGATTTAATGTTGATTAAAGTAAATATTTATTACAAAAGTAATAAATATTGAGCACATTTTTAAGTAAAAATTTAAAGAAATGTGTATCTTTGTAAATGTGTCTATACGTTTTTGTAACGTTAATTTATAATGATACATTTCACGGATCTCGTGGTAAGAGTATTACATTAAGTGTTGGTGCACTTATTAATGCTTTATTACTGGGGAGGCAATTGTATTCCCGTTTCAGGGAAACAATTGGCTCTGTACGAATGGCTTATAATCTAAGTGTCAAACTCCTGTTCGTTTGGAAACAGTCGGAGTTTGTTTACGTTCGGACCGTAAATGTAACATGTCTCTATATGCAAAATGTTTGTTTACGAGCAGATCTACATTATTGCAATTAAGCACTCGGCATGCCATTCTAAATTGTTAGATTTAGATTTGTAAGTCCGTGCTATGAGGTTCATTTGCGTAGATAATATATGAGACATTGTATTAAATAACGTTATATAAATTGATAGAATTTTAATAAAGATTTATAATTTCGCAACGTCTTTGGCGCAATTGCCAGTAAAATCAGGACAATAAAAACTAAATCAATGAATGTAAACGGGAAATTTCGATGAGTTTGAAAACGATCATGAAATGATCGTAAATTAATCTCAGTTTTATCAAAATTGATATCAACGTGATCAGATAATGCTCAATTTCATTGAAGAAAATCGAAAATAAATTATACATTGATCATCATTTGATCAAAAAGTGATCTACTATTTTTTTACTCGGGATGTCCCGGACGAACCTTGGGAGAGTTGGCACTGGATGGCCTTTAATGTATAGCTTGGTCTCCCGGACAACTTCGGGAGATGTGAGCGACATGAGAAATCCGTGGCATCTGAAGCTCGAGCTCGCTGCGCTGCCTTTTAAAGACTGCTCCCCACTCTTTGGGTGTGGGAAAATCGCGTGGTCGCCACGCGTCACGAGTGTGGACGTATGGAAACCATGGTCGCCGGATGCGCATAGGACGACGTGTGGAGACCACGTTCGCCAACAATTATATTATTTTTATTACCAATTACGTATCCTTTTTTATACATTATACAAAATTATATTTTCATTTGATAATAAAATGGAGGACACGAAACAAACAAAATTATCGTATCAATACCATTCTTTTCTTCAGTTACATCTATAAATCCTGGTCTAGGCTTGGTCAGATTTAAATTTGGTTGCCATATTACAAATAAAGTTAATAAGGGTATTTATTCGTTGGGATAATTATAATAATAACTACACTCTAATAATTATTATAATTAATAAGTAACATAAGTTAACAAAAATTATACGCATCTTATAATAATTTTTAATGTTAAGTACACTGAAATATATATATAAATTAACTTAATAACATATAACTTTTGGGGATGTGCGAGGAGTACTTTCATTGACCCGTTTTGAGGACACGAAAACGAGCCTTAAGGGTATTAGAGTAGCACCTGAAGCATGTAAACGGGCTTTAAAGACATCAAAAAGTCCTTTGAAGCATATAAACGAAACTTGAGGATATTAAAAGTACTTACGTATCTTCATAAGTATTACAAATAGTTTTAATGTAATGTGAATACAGACATGAGAGCAGACGAATTTTAAAGAACAATAATTAATAAAAAATTATGTTAAATTTTGACAAATATATATACCCAACGATTATCTCACTTTAATATTATGTTATATCAAAATTTGGTACAATTCTGAACACTGAAGCATCACCTTAAGGGTATTAAAAAAAAACTTTGGGAACATGCAAATGGACCTTAAGGCCATGAAAACGGCTTTCCACACGTGTAAATTGGCCTTAATAACATTAAAGCAACTTAGTTTAGCTAGTAAACGGCATTTAAGGGCATATGAATGTCGTTTGGATCATGTAAACGGACTTTAAGGTCATTAAACAGCCCTATAACACATTAAAATGTCATTAAGGCTCTATTATTTTCTAACTTATAGAATATTGTACTAAATGTACTAATGAATAATTCTAATTTGTAGTAATAAAATGGAGTTAATTTTTTCATTCTTACATAAAAATTATGTCATTAGAGTGTCGTCTATCTACGTGCTGCAGCTTATGTTACCAAGTACAATAAATCTTTCTTACGCGCGGTATAAACTGACTCATTTTGAAATGCAAGATCTTTATATGATTAAGTGCACATAATAAGTGAGATGCCACTGACGTATTTTCAAGAATTTCTTTATTCAGCACGTGGAAAGTACAGTTATATTGTAATTATCCTAATTGAAGTTACTACATTGGACATAATATGACTTTAATTAAAACGCTTGATTTTTCTGACGTTATGTTACCAAAGTAAACAGTACAACATACAATAAAACATAATTAACAGTCGTAGATTATATATATAAAAGTTGTACGAAAGTTGACTGTAAAATTAAGTCTATATTAATAAAATAATATGTTTTGTTACAAACCTTTATTTTGAGAATCGAATTGAAGTTACCTTTTACTTTCGACAATTATCTAATTGAAACAAGGAAGGAAACTCAACGCCATAGAACGAAAACTTGCTAGTTTCCGCCCTAGGGCGATAAACGTCCAGTTTCCGTCTGCGTCAAAAAAATGACTGACTTCCTTTTTCTCAACAGAACAAAAACAAGGCACTCTCCTTGCACATGTTCCAAAAAATAGTATACGCATTCAAATTTCAAGAAATAATTATATATTGGGCAAATTATATTATCGGCAAAATATTTAAATTAATGTAAACTAAAAGAAATTTATTAAAACATTGCCCTTAGAATTTTTCTTTAGTTTAGTTTAGATGTTTTAATTTTTTAGTTGAAGTAATAATTTCAAAATATACTTCTCTCTTTAATGATTTCATATCATTTCTACGTAATATTTTAATTAATAATAACAATTAATATTATATTTTGTTTCTCGTTATAATAAACAATCAGGATTTTATTATTTTTGTGTATAAATGAGAAAAAGCCTTGACTCATTCTTTTTTTTACCTCTATGAGATTTTGTGCAGAGGTATTTTTTATATCTTTTCCTATTTTATTATTTCTGTCAAGACATTTCTAATTTTTTCTGCATTTATTTTTCCATACCTTAGTAAAAATGAAACATATATGGTCATATATGTTTTTTTATCATGTATATATGGGCATATATGTATATATATGTTTTTTCTTTATACATGGTCGATATATAGAAATAATTGATATAATATTCTAGCCATTTATGCTTTCAATAATTTTCTTATATTGTAATCATATATTACCATATATCGACTATATATGGCCATATATGAATTAAGAAAAAACATATGCCCTTTATGGCCATATGTGTATTAATAAAAAAACATTTGCCCATATATGTTTCATTTTCACTAGGGAAACAATAATATTATTTTCATTCTCCCAATTTGCCCTTTCGCAATAATATTTTTGTTTACACTTCTCATTGTAAACACGTTTTAATGTTCAGTTATGCGCATTAAAGTGTAAACTTTATTATTTTATTATTATAGTCATAAATGGTATTATTTCCCGTTAATCGCAATAACATTTAAACGACGACTTTGCGAAACTGATTTATAAAAACAAAAACAATTTTATTACACGCCAATAAAATACTTTTTATTTTAATGCAAATTGACGCGATGCATTTGGGGAATTATTTGGCGCATAAATTTTGCCCCTGTCTCGGTGACCATTTATGTCCATGCCGATAACGTATAAGCGAAATTTTCAACGTCAAATGACCATGCGAAAATAGGCAGTAAAGCTGTAAATGGCAATGAGAAAAGTTTGAATTAGAAAAGGGACATTTGCAAAGTTATTACGCCGCGAAGTTCATGAAGTTTTGTATTTCGTTGTTTGTAAATCTCTCGTAGATTGAGTGGTTATATTGGATTTTGTGATTCAGTTGGCCGGTGATAATGCGGAAAAAAGTTATAACGTAATAATGTTTGCTTTAAATTTTCATACACGTGATCGTGTGCAAATAGAAGTAATCAGGTGTAAAACTATTGAAATAAAGCTGTAATATATATATTTAAATTTAGAATGATATCATGAAAATATATTCGCGACAATTTGAATTTAAATTTCTGACGCTAATAGCAACAAATATTTATAAAATATTTTTCATAAATATGTTATAAATATTAAAATACCCACACATAATATTTATGATATATTCCATTTATATTACAAAATATTTATATAATATTACACTATATTATGTGAAATATTAAATTAATATTACAAAAATATAATCGTGCCAACATTTGAATATTTAAAAAATATTTTTATTTTTAAAAAAAAATTGATAAAATATCATATAAATATTATACGCTATTAGGGGAATGGGATTGTTCAACAAAAATTACGAATGAAAAAAGAAAATCTTTTTCATAAATCAAGATAGAAAATGGTTAAATTGGTATGAAGAATGAAAATTGACAACAAAATTTAATAAAACTTCATTTTCTTTTGTTTTTAGATTCGTAATGGCCTAATTATGAAAATGATTTTTCATTTTGAAAAACATTTCATTCTTCAACGCCACAATTTTTAACGCTAATTTAATAAGTTGGATTTCTGCTTTTTTATAAATATTTTGAAAATTAACATAACGAGTAAAATTGAAGAAAATAAAAAAGATTTTCTTTTTGACTTATAGTATAAAGTTAATACCGATTTTTGTGCTATTTTTTTATCGAACAATGTTTTCCATGTTATAAAATAATTTCTTGTAATAGTGATCGAGACGGTAATTTTTATTAAATCTTTTTTTCTCTCATTTTTCTCTCTGGACCCACATAAAAAAGAAAAAAAGTATAGCCAATTAACGCACATGATTAATACCGTTACAGCAATATCCGGATAACAGATTACAGAAGAAATATGTCGGAATATTACGATTGCATCTTCGACTTGTTTTTTGATGCTTTTTATCCACTGGACACATATATCAAACATTTTTTTATACCTTTTAATATTCGACCCTCAAGAAAGCAACTTCTTTATTTCATTACAAATTTGTCAAATGTGACACTTGTTTTCATAATTTATTTCATTTATTATAGATTGTAAACAATTTTTTTATTAATTAAAAAAGTTACCTGAACTAAATAGGTAATTTAAATTTAATTCTACCGTAAATAAAAAGAGATCGATAGAAAAATATAAGGGAAAAATTAATTAGTTTTTATCATCAATAATTAAATTAATTAAACATTTGTTATCAATTATTTGCGACAACAATTGCATTAAAAAATATATTTTGTAAGATCTTAAATGTGTTTAAATTTTTTAAGTTTAAAATATTGTTACTTAAAATTATAGTAAAATATCTAATCCTATTAAGTCCGAATAGAAATCCTATTAGAAATAAATCAGACTGAATCGTATGTTTGTCCTTAGGAAATAGTAACTAAAACTCACTAGAAAATAGTAACCGATTAATCAATCGGATTTAATATGACGATGACTTATTGGCAAAATGTACTATAGTTAATCTATAGGACAATTCACTATTTATTCCAATTAGTAAAATTTGCTTTGGTACTCGGACGAATAAATAATGACATGTCGTATAAACGTGGTAAGGTGTATCACTATTTATTTCTATTAATTAAAATTGCAAGTGTTGCCAATAGTTTGTAATCCTATTAAATCTTATTGAATCAAAAGATACTTGAAATTTATCTACTGATAAGAATACAATTTAGTGTTATTAATTTTTAATAGGAATTATAAACGGATAATAGAAACTGATTGAATTTAATAGGAATTTATGGATTTAATAGAAATTAATCGGAGTTAGTGGGAATTAATCGGATTTAATGGGTATTATATGATAGACAATTCGAAGTTGAGTGTTTAAAATGTCATTTTTAAAAACTAACTAAACTAATTTTTATAAATTTTATTAAAATTTAACAGAACTAAGATTTTTGGTCCCAAGAGCATAATTTTAGGAAGCGTCCTCAAAACTGGGGACAGTCTCCAAAACTACCAGATGTCTTCAAAACCGCCAGTGAACATGTCATTTTAATGGCGATTTGGTCTCAAAACCATGGTTCGATAGGTGTATATATATATAATTTCTTTACGTCTTTCTATTTGTGTATTGTACACATTACAGTCGGTAGCATTTGTTCATACAACGTCATTTTCTGAATGCGTTGAGCATGAAAATACATCATAATGTAAAACATGATTTTCCTTTGAACATTATTGTGCGGTTACATCTAAGAGCGTTTATTCCATTTGTCGATACAATTCATTTTTCATGAAAAGCAATTTGTTGCTCGAGACTGCAATATTTATTCCCATTTAGTTTCCGAAAATGAAACTTTTCTCCAACATACAATTCACCCTCAAATATTATGATATTGGGCAAAGGTCTGTGCTAAAAATAATAGACAAAATAAAATACCACGAGAGGTAGGGGGGGGGGAGAGAGAGAGAAAATTAATACTCTTTAATATTGATTACGTTTGTGACTAACTTTACAAAGGAGAGTCTTCCTTTTCACCTTAAAAATGTAACGAACAATTTCGGAAACGACAGATGAGCGTAATGAAAATTTAATCGAAAAGATCTCACAATGAAGTTTGGTGTCGAATTTAACACTGAATTGTGCAGAAAATTCTACAATGCAGTAATCCGATAATGAGTGTTCACTTTTAAGCACAAATTATTCTCTTCAATCTACATCTAAACAATTTCTTTTTATAGTAAAAATGAAACATATATAGTCTGTATATGGTTCATGTATGTTTTAACAATTTCATTTATTGAAAGAAAAAATTCATATATGGAGATATATGTTTTTTTCTTAATCCATTCATGGCCATATATGGTCGATATATGGCAATAATTGATTTCAATACAAGAAAATTATTTAAAGCATATATGACTAGAATATTATATCAATTATTACCATATATACATGTATATCCATTCATTTCTGGTTCCTTCAACTTAGTTAAAATGAAACATATATCATCATAAATAAATTTGTAACACTTTAATAGAAATGAAAAGCTTGAAATTTTACACAGATGGTACTGGCAATGGATAATAATAGATAAAATTATTTAATGTTTTTCATGTGTAAAAATGGAATACAACGACCTTATATTATTTTCCTTAGAATGATAAAGACTCTGCACAATCGTTATTAAGATAACAGTTTTACCGATGTATACTACTGCAATTGAACAAAACCGTGCAGTGTACACACTGGTTTCGTCATATGCTTTCGTGGAAACTAACGAAACTCACATGAAGATCCTATTTACGGTCAAAGTGAGTACATGTTAAATTATAATGATGATCAGAGATTAGAATTAGCCACTTATTTTGGACACGAAGTTAATATACATAATAAATTTTATAGAAAAACAATTGCAAAAAACGAAATATTGCAAGCTGGAGGAATTTTAAGAAATTTAAAAGATGGAGTTTTGATACAGTATAGTAATAATGCTATTAATGTTAATACTACAAGTGCTTTAACAAACGCAAAATCTTCAACTTGTACGCGGAAAAGGGAACATTATTCATCATTAGGTAAGAATTCTTCAAAATTTTGTTGTAATATTTCCATATAAAATAAAAACTATATGTACTATGTGGACCAAATGCAAGACGTACAACTATTTGTTATAAAAATATACACATTTTAAGTAAAATAAATTCATTTTCACTACACTGAGTGTCACGGATTTCGAATCAATAATTTTTAACTATATATATTTTTTTACCATACACATAAAATGAAAAACATTATTATTATTTGTTTTTACGTCTATGCAAAATTAAGGTGATGTTCAAAGTTTGCCTCTATAGAGTTAGTCTTATTTTAATTTGTGACGGATAGTAATGGGCGCGGTGTCGTCGCCCATCCGCCACTGTCGCGATTCCGAAGGGCCCCGAATTACCCCGACTTAGTGCGAGGCCACGTGCGCCGCACATGGGCGGCCACGGGCGCGGTCATTCTTGTTTTGGTCGCTGGTCGGTGTGCGCGTCTTCGCCTGTAGTAGCGCGGGTCATACGGTAGTTTTGCCGGAGGAAAGGAGATACGCGTTACGAGGAGCCGGGAGCAAAGCGTAGGACGACGACGGCGACGAGCATTTTGGAAAGGCGACAAGAAAGGAACGAGGTGAGCGGCGAAGCACGTAAGCGCCCCTTCTTACATGACCACTCCGCCGTACCACCCACAGGCATATCCCACTACGCGTACCAACTGCACGCTTAAAACCTTGGTTTCCACCTACATTGAAAGGGACCACCGAGACTGGGACGCGCACCTGGCGGAGCTGCAGTACGCGTATAATTCGATCCGGCAAGCACCCACTCGCTTTAGCCCGGCCTTTTTGAATTTTGGGAGGGAGTTGGGCCCCGTGGACCGAGCCCGAGGTGGTACAGCCGCCTTTACCCCCGGAGCAGGAGGCCGGGAACAGGCCGCACACTGGTCTGACCGGATGGTGCGACTGTCGGCCGTCCGAAATCTGGTAATTCGGCACCTGGACGCCGCGTCCGAGCGACAGGCCCACTACTTTGAAGAGCGTCGAAGGGACATGAGGCTGGAGCCCGGGTCTTGTCATCGGCGCCCGATTATATGGCCGCCAAGTTGTCCCCGAAATATGAAGGCTCCTACACAGTAAGCCGAGTTCTCTCCGGATCCGTGTACGAGCTAGCCGATTGAGAGGGAAAGCCAATAGAGAAGAGCCATGTCTCCGACCTAAAATTATACCAGTTGCCTAAAAAGTTCTCAGATCTGTTTCCAGATCCCGACAATAGAGTGGAGGGCGCAGCGGAACCGAGTGTCATCGGCCGCCCACTGGGTGGTGAGACGCTACGCAACGAAGCGGGCGGTTTATGTGGACGAGAAGGTGATCCGCCACTGGGTCGACGGTCGACCCACGCTGCTGACACACCTGTCCGTGCCAGCCCCAACACCGAGGGTGACCGTGATGAAGAGGTGGACATGTGGGCCAGGGCAACCCGCAACTGCCATGCACAGAGGACCCCCGTTGGCCCCATCAGCAGCGCAGCCGCAGTCCACCATGTGCACCCTAACCGAGGTCCGGAATTAGGGAGGGACTGTGAAGGTCATCATGGAAGCCAGGCCGGGAGAAGGCCGTCCCCGGTTTTCGGACCGGAGGCCCACGGCGATACCCGAGCCACGTGCCCCAGAGCACAAGAGTTACGCGAGACCGAGGGAGGCTGCCGCACCCGAGAGCTCTGCGCGAGATCCAGCTGGAGGACGTGGGAATCTCCACGGCGGAATCACGGCAACGCGAGTTAGAGGCCGTCGGTCCCCCGCCGCCGAATAAGACCAACGAGTGGCTATCACTCCCTCTGACCAAGGCGCCCCGGGGGTCAGTGCCAGGCCCAGCCAGCGAAACTGGAAGCCAACTATCCGCTTCCCTCGCCGCTGTCAGCCACGGAAGGAACGTCGGGCCTGCAGCCAGCCGGCGCCCGCTGGTGAGGCGGACCAAGGACCGCTTTTTCCGCTGCGAGGGATGTTACCGCTGGGACCATCGGGGAGAAGACTGCCCCTTCCAGGGGTGGAAAGAGCTGCCCTGTCGGGTTTTCCCGGGGATGCACCCCTGAGGGGTATTAACCTGCCCCATCTTCCTGGAAGTCAAGAACCAGCCCCGGTCCTCCAGGATCCCCAAGGGTCCGGACGCCGCGTTACAATATATATATATATATGTATTATTTCTTTATATTGTATTATATATATATACACTGAGAGAAATATACAAAGTTATCAGAACTAAATTTGTAGAGTTGTGAAATATTTAGTTGTAATAACTGTAAATACAGTTGTAACAAATATAACTGCAGTCATCAGAACTATTTCCACCGCAACTCTATATTATAGTTGGTTTTGGCGTCAACTATACAAATGCAGTTGCGCTAAATGCAGCGGCATATTTGATTGCTATGGTGCCTTAGGCTCGTGTTGATAACTGCCTCTCTTATAACGTCAAAGTATAACTATCTTTCACATTTTATCGTACCTCAATTGTTGCCACATCAGGCTTAGACCTTGTGAGCCTTATTCTACAGGATAAATAGAGAAATAAAGTTTTAACAACTATATCAGAACAGAATTTACAGCCTAACCTCTAAAACAACTTCGAAAACA
>JABFPN010006295.1:0-11789 GCA_022817305.1 Leptoteleia sp. ZL-2020 | reverse complement strand
CAACACTAATATAAAAAAATTTACCATATCGAATGGAAAATTTCTTTATAATTGGTATAGTAATTATGCTGACACCATAGACGATATCTGTCAGAACTCATATGGTATAGTAATTTTTAATATAACTATTTTCTCAGTGTATATCACTCCAAGCACAATCACACTTTCCTGACAAATTAAGAACATTTTAATTCATCTCTCGGCGCATAAAAGATTCGTTCACAAAATGCCCGGCCCACAGAAATAGCAGTTTATTTATTTTAACGTCCGTTGAAAGAGTCGTAACAACAGTAACAGGCTGAAATTAAAAAGAATACGTTATTAAATGTAGATTCGACGCGCGATACATACATCTTTTTTTAACTTATGCAGCCTTGGCGTATAACGAAATCATTGCTCGCGCACACCGGGCAATTTGCGTGTCCTTGGATCTCGACGGTCCTCTGAATTATTAGGGCAACAAAAGTCAAACGACCGTTCTCAGTTGGCCAAACAGTGCCGCGTTGTTTGCAAATAAAGCGTAGCGGGAATTCTTAATGCGCGCCATTAGTGATAAAGCACGATCGCGAGCGAGCAATCACAAACGTGGCCCGCGATTGCGTCAAATGTAATTAACGAAAAACAATAAATTATGACGAATGGAGTCGCGACAATTGTCGAGTGAAAAATGGTCGTCCAACGCGGGATCTAATGTATTCGGAATTAATGGGCAATAGCCAAGGTTGGCACGGGTGACGTCCGATGGGAACCCGGTCATCGTCAAATTGAAGACGGTATAGGACGACACTATAGAAACAAAAAAAAAATAAAGAAGAAAAGAAAAAAAGATAAGAAAAGAAAAGGAAAAAAAAATCATGAATGTCGTCTGCCACCCAGGGTCACCGAGTTTATGGCTCCCTTCACTCTCATTCTTCGTTATTCATCGGCGTTAGATGGGCTTCCAGACGCCTCATGACAAATTAGCCAACGCATGCATTACACTTTTTTTTATCGATAACAGTTTCTTCGACACTTTTTTTTTTATTGCACACTATGAGAAATTTATTAGTGGTTGCTACTATATTTTATAATAATGATATTGGGGCATTTATAGTATTTCTTATAGTATATCTACTGTATGGTAATATATTTTAAAATAATATATTAGAAAAAAATGTTTTTATTAAGGAATAGATCTTGTCATTTTACAGTTTAAAGTCGCGTTCTTTACCACCAGTCTATGTCGTTATTTAAGCCACGCCCCTCTGTGTGGTTGACTGTGCAACTAGTGGTAAAGTGCGCAAGTAGTAACTGTGAGCTAACAGGTTCTATTCCTCCATAGAGATATTTTTTTCCACTATTTTTTTAATGTATGTTATAATTATATAATATAAATATAATTATTATAAATCATATTACCTTCTACTAATAAGTTTTACCTTTTAATTATTAAATATCATTAATTAATTACCTGATATAATTTAATACAAACTCAAATTTATTTCTTTTCTTTTTACATTTAATCCGGCCATTTTGTAAAGTGAAAAATAACTTGCAAAAACATTTGCATCTCCCTGGTTGCAATTACACTGAGAAAAAAGTAATAATAAAATAGAAAACAATTTATATCCATTTGAGGATACCTCTGAAGAGTGAAAAGTTTTACTATTAAAAATAGTAAAAATGATAATTATCAAAGCAATTTGTAGTACTTTTCTACTAATATTTACTACGTGACGTTTAAATTTTACTATTATTAACAGTAGAAATAATTACTTTGCCAATATATCCTCAAATTGATACAAAAAATCATTTGTGATACATCTTTTTTCTCAGCGTACTCGGCTTGAAAAACGACACGAAAATGTTCTCAGAAACGAAGCCGACGTTTTAATTGAATCTTTTATATGTGGCGGCCTGTGAAAACAAAATTGATTGATTTACAAAACGCAAGAGCAATTGTGCGAAATTTCGATGTGTGAGAATCACTTAACGTCTCGGAGGAAGTGTCCATTTGAATATTTTGTGAGCCCTCGTTTAAACACAAAGCCGCTGCAAAGAGTCGTCTCGATTAAATGACTTAATTTCGAATGGAATCGAACGTTACGAAGTCAGGCAAGGCTCTCTATTTGCAAGAATTAAAATGTAACCAGGTTAATCGCGAGGATCGAAAAGATCGCAATTGATTATCGACGCATCGAAGTCGAATAAGTAATGCGTTTTTTCGAAATCCCCCCCCCCTCCCCCACCCGAATTTCAATGCCACCCGGCGAAGAAAAAAAATTGTTATTAATTATTTTCGGATTAAGTATGTTAATGCGGACGAGAACTGCGCAGAAATTTGGGAGGACCTTTTTTGCGTGAAGGATTTCGGCGTGTAAAAAAAACAACAATAAATATGCGTAACAATAATTGTGACGAAATCGAGAGTCCTTCGGACGTTTCGCGGTGAAGAGACTGAGCTTTTAAGTTTTCAATATTAATAAAATTATTGAAAAATGTGATTGATGAACATAGAGCAAAAAGATTTTAAAATTTACAATCCTTACAAAGAAAGTGAAACCACAAATCATTGTAGCAACAATTTTACTACATATAAATTGACAAAAAAGTTGATATTTTTTACTCTTGTTATAAATATTGTTATATTCATTTCATATTTTAAAACGGTATATGTCAAATTTTTTTACTTTACAATCGTACAATTCATTTAACACGAAACATGTTAATTTGTGCTAATATTTCTTCCTCGGTGCATATTTTGAGAAACTGGTTTATAAATATTTAAGCCTGGAATATTCAGTTGTCAAATTTTAACCTATAAACAGACAGTTTTGTTCAAGTGAAAATATATGTTCTTTTTTTCTGATATTGACAAAATAACATACTGATGTCAATACTATTGGCTGGTATTGTATATATATTGTCAATACTATTTGCTACTAAATTTGAAGTTCACTTTTGAACAAATCTGACTTTTTTCAGTTTAAGTTTTGAAATGTTAAATCAAATTTTTAGACAAACACATTAAAGTGTATAATGT
Organism: Leptoteleia sp. ZL-2020; assembly: GCA_022817305.1. Classification (NCBI taxonomy): domain Eukaryota; kingdom Metazoa; phylum Arthropoda; class Insecta; order Hymenoptera; family Scelionidae; genus Leptoteleia; species Leptoteleia sp. ZL-2020. The sequence continues at coordinate 8,767 of JABFPN010006295.1, read as the reverse complement.
AATGTAAATTTTGAAGTAGAAAACGTATTTTTTTACATTGAATCAAATTAATTTCCACATACTTTCATGCATATTTTTGAATTTTAAATAAAGATAAGTGTATCGAACTTCAATTTTAGTACGCCCATAAATACTTCGCATAATACTAAGTGTAAGTCATGTGAATATAACATAAGGTACAGTAATGCCACTCCACGGTCTATTAATTTTAGCGACATTTCCAGTTAGCGTCAAAAATCATTAGTGAAAAGTAAAATGCAGTCTTTTTCTTTTTATTGCAAATTAATTTTTCTGACATTGTGTAATCATGGAACTTTTTCCGTAGTGATTAAGCATTTTCACCACATTATTCTGTTACTGATATTTCAATTTATGGAATTTACTTATGTAGGGACTTTATAAATTATGTACAATTACATTTCAAGACAATTAGTGTATTTAAATACATCCCGTAGGTACTTGCTCATTATCTTCAAATATAGAACATTTTATCGAATGGATAATTAAATTTGATTTATCACAATGCCAAGCTGCGTACGTAGCAAAAAAAAAAATCTATTCTGAAAGTCAATCTTTTCGAAGTTACATCCAAAAAGTGTGTCATACCAGCACCTGTTTGCAGTGTGCAGTAAGTAATATCGGTTCTTGGAAGACACCTGCTTGGAACTTAACGGACTTGTGCCGTTGTATTCTTCATATCTCGATCGTTGAGATCGTTAACAACAGGCGCTGCCTCGCATTATTGTTTTGGTTAACAATCAACAGCTCAATTCGATCTGCTTCAAGATAAACATGTGTAAGAGATTTTAAGTAGTCATGACTGCAAGGTAGACTGTCGAAATACCTATCATTGTATCAATAATATATAATCAAGTGCCCTAACATTTTAAACCGTACTTCAGTACGGACATAATCAGATTTGCTAAAAGGCTAAATTTAAAATCAGCTAAAAGTACCTGTAACCGAATCAAGAAATGTTGAAACAAATTACGGAATGGAAGAAAAAGAAGTTTTTCAATTTGAGTATTTAAATAAACAGTGTTTGTAAATATTTGGAAGGTCAAGTTAACGAAACAAAAACAATAATATTGTTTATTTACACCCGAAGGACATAAAAATATATGTACAAAACAAAAACAAAGTCTGTTTACATTATGTATGATAAAAAAGTTTCACTTTTCAGTATCACAAACAAATTCCAAAAAAAAAAGAGAAAGAAAATATTGATTTACATTGACTCGTTTAATTCTTGAGAATTTATACCGTAATTTCACTTTCCACGTCTCTTTTTTTTTTCTCTCTGCAAAAGTTATTAAAAATACCGTCCCATTTAAAGTCACTTGCAGTTTTTCAATGACTTCTCAACGACTGCGGGACTTTTAGACTGTAGGATCGGGGCGACCCTGAATTACGTAACTCAACCGCTAATCGAAAATATCTCAGCAAGGTCTTCGGACAAAAAATAACCATCTGCTAATTGTCCGAGGAGTGAAAACCACTGTGCGCACCAATCGGGCGACCTCACTCCTACCTCTCCTTTTATCTCTTCCCCCATTAAAGATTCCCGTCGATAGATCAAGATTAGATCTCGGAGGTCCGAGGAATAAGCGCGCCGAGCGATTACGCCCGCGTTCGAGATCAATCGTCCCCCCCCCCATCCCCCACCAGTCGACTGGCCTATGATGATTGACGGTGAAGTTATCATAAAGGGTCGTTGATCCCGGCAATGGCGGGGCTTTTCCGCGTTACTGGTCGATAGGATACCGGCGTTTGGGATTGACATAATGGTAACAAGGTTAAAGTGGAAAGAAAACATTGGCGTGTGGAAATATGCGCGAGGGCATTAACCCGCCGCTTCGCATCACGTAATACCCATGATCCTTATTTTTAATTTAACCAACGCCCCGTGGAACGTCTGACACACGAAACACGTGACTCCTCGAAATATTGAATTCCGTCACTCTGGTTGTATTAAAATACAATTCGCTTCTGAGAATTTGAATTTAATAGCAAACCGCGTGGAAATATAAATTTTAGTAGTCACATCACTTTTTTTTACCGCCTTTTCTGCGCGGATATAACCTTGCTATCCTCGTTCTTATGTATTGAGAGAATTTTATTATTAGTTGTGATATTATATTTTGTAATTCGGGGATATGTGAGTATTTATAGTGTTCCTTATGATACGATGGAGTAGGTATTATAAAATGTGTTTTAAAAGGTTGTTGAGAAATAATTTGGTCACCGGTCGTCACTTACTTGGTCAGCACTCACTTTAGTCACTCGCTACATCTACTAGTACCAGTGCGAGAGGGGCGTGGCCTAAGTGATGACGTAGAGTGGTGGTAAATGTAAAATTCTATTCTTTGATCACATTTTTGTAAATATATTTTTAGATTTTTGACTTATAAATGAACGCATATCCCAGAGTTATAAAATATTCTTCTACTCGTCTTATGTCCTTTAAATGTAAATGAATTTTATTGTTCACAAACAGAAAATTAAGTGGGTGTATTATATTTTTTATTGACATAATTTTTATATTAACTTTTTCTTTTCATTAAAGTGTAACATTTTTCCACTGTGTATAGTCCAGTAAACGAGTTCAGGGACCGAGAAAAAATAACGCTTGATTTGTTTCTGGGAATGACTCTCGATTTTGAGAAATTGCCTAAATAAATAAGATAGCGCACGGGCGCTGTTTGTCCAGATAAAATTCATGTACATATTTTTCCCCGTATCTCGGGGCGACCTTCGCTGTGACTCGAAAAATTTGACATTCTAATATCTGAATCCTTAATATTTGTTAAACGATGATGAACTCATTTATGGTGATAAAGGTCAAACACGCTTGGGTGTTGTAATTAAAAACTTGTCAGCTTCGTATCATATCAATCAAGTTTATCAATTACCTGCCTGAGTAATCATCTGGAGCAATTATATTTAGCGTAGCATTAGATTCAAACTAATTTTAACAAAATTACGTTAAATTTTTTTGTAACATTGTAAGAAAAATATTCAAGTCAATATTTTCATTTATAATCCATAGTAAAAATGAAAATGGTCCATATATTTTAGATCAATTTCATATAAGAAATTAAAAATTTATATATATACGATCAATTATGGTTGGTATATGGTAATAATTGAATTAAAAATATGGAAATTATTGAAACCATGTATGGTTTCTGAATATTATATCAATTATTGCTATATATCGACCATATATGGGTTAAGAAAAACCATATATGTCCATACATGGTTTTTTTATTTTCTTACATGAAATTATTAAACGCATATGGACTATGTTTCATTTTTACAACGGATATTTCTTTATCCTTAAAATCTGAAAAAATAGCAAAAATTGAGACAGTTTCAAAACTAGAATTCACTTTATTTTCAGTACTCGTGCAATAATTTACTTATCTTTACAAAATGCATTATTTTTATACTGCATTTATCCCACAAAAATTCCAATCTTCGTCGGTATTATTTTGAATCTTTGGTCTAAACATTGGCATCTTCATTTTTGACTTTCGATTTGTGTGGTACGCATTTGATTAGACAGAAATATTAACCACTTATCTCGAGAGTCCGCGATACGGCCCAAGCGTCGCGCGAGGCTGCTCCTGTTCGTGAGTTTCGATTTCGTTTAAATTTAACTCCCGGGCTTAGATAAACCTCCGAATCCAAGGCTAATACAGCCATAATTCGTATCGAATGACGGCTTTGATAAGACCATTTTTCTGCAGTCCGATTTGATCGGGGAATTTTGAATTATTTATAGGTCCGCTAATTGATTCGTGCAGAGACAGTTCAATGAAATTTTAGATATTTACGACTTGGCAGCGCTCCTTTGTACAGCCATTTAATAGAAATTTTCAGGTACTGGACTAAATTGATAATATAGTCGTCTAACATTGTGTTTGCAAACTTTATTATTGGAGTAGAATGTTGGGAATAATATTAATTTAAATGCAGAATTGTATATTGTACAATTGGTAAGGTTATGTTTTCTTCCTAGGGAGAAAATTTACACTTTTCTTTCCTCCACTGAATGAAATTTTTTGTTTCGTAACTCATGGACAGAGAGTAACTTTTATCTCCCAAAATTACTAAGCAATCATTAATTGCATAAAAATGTACCCTAAAATTAGTCATTTTTGTCACTTGGGGTAAAACAAGTGACTTTACTCCCTAGGTCGTTTCGGAAAAATGCCTTTTTTTGATCCTTTGTGACGGGAAGTATAATTCTTTGTAATAACTGTATCGTATTCAGTCTGAGTAAAAAAGGTATGCGTTCAAGGTTTAAAGTTTGACGTGTTAAAAATAAAAATAAAATAACTACACTGAGAAAAATATGACAGAAAAAATTACTGTTTTTAACTGTATTTGAGCCACATGTCCATCTTTTAATAAACACAAAAATTACTGTCCTTTAAAATTTTATATTTATAGATAAAACAGAAATTTTTCCTTTTAAAAAACATTGATTTTTATTAAAAGACAGACACATCTGAAATACAGTTAAAAGCAGTAATTTTTTCTCTCATATCTTTCTCAGTGTAACCGCTTATTCGTAACCAATTCATTAGCTTTGCGAGAAGCGATCCCCAGTTGCGTTGCGTGCGATTCAATTACGGCGCGGAAATTCGCGGAACGTTGCGAGTTGCGCCGCACGTGGAGCCCGTCGCGGGTTGGCGCACGTCGCGCTGTGCGCAATTATTAATCAGCCATCGGGGCGATAAACGCGCGACGCCGTTGAAATCTCGAGGCGCGTACGTAGCGCGCTGCGAAAATGCACCGTAGACAACGGTAAACAAGGCATCGATCTGCCGCCACTCGCGCAGAGTCACCGGACAAACGCAAGGTCGTCGGCTGGCTCGTGTCATTTTAAAATGCTGCCTGTCGCGCTTTAATGCCGCACGAGCGAGATTTATCGTCAAATATCGCCGAATGGGAAAGTCGTGTCGAATTAGCACAAACGTGCGACGTTGCCTCCGACCAATCGTTCGCCACTTGTTGATTCTAAATTTACCTAATCTTTGTTTGGCTCGAAACTGGTCGAACGATGGGTTTTTCGACGCGTAGAAAGAAAAGGCGTCACTTTTCCGATACGCCCGAGGGTGGAAAATATGACTTTTTCGCCCCGAGTGACGAAACGGTACAGTGAGAGAAAATTCTAGTGTTCGTGACAATTGTACTATAGTTACTTTTCGTGAATACTATAGTAATATTTACTAGAGTCTTTATAGTATCTATAACTATGGTTTATAGTAGATTATACTTGATTGTTTAATTGAAATAACTACAGTAGCTAGTTATTTCAACCATAACGCTATGGTAAAAATAAACTTAATTCATAGTTATAATTACTATGGCAAAATATTAATATTACCATTCTTAATGTAGTAACAACCATAGTACCCTGGTGAAAACAGACCATTAAAATACGTAAAATATTGTTGAATGAAAATTTCACGAACTCATCACATGTACAATGTTAATTGCCTTTAATCCACGGTTTAAATTTGAGTTTTCAAATCATAAAATAAAAACATTATTTGATCTAAAAGTAACATAACTGACTGTATGAAATACCTACACTTAGAGATGGTGTCGATGTATACTTTTTTTTTTTTTTATAAAAGAGGGAAAATAACCGTTTGGATTCTCCATGTGAATCCAACGAACTAGCATATTCACGAAAAATAACCATAGATCTTAGTTAATCAAACTACTTTATCATTTAAGTAGCAAGAGCTATAACTCTGGTTATATTAACGCAATTCCTGGTTATTACAACCGCTGAAACTATAACTATAGCATGTTTAGTAATAATAACTATGGCTGTTTTCTCTCAGTGTACACTGAGAAAAAAATATAGTAATATCAACTATACGCATAGTTAATTTTCGTGAATACTATACAATTTTAGTTTCAGTTACCCAATTTTTAGTTAAAATAACTATAATATAGTTAATTCAACCAGAATTTTAGTAATCACGAAATTTAACCATGTGACTTTTTTCTCAGTACATTTTTCTTAGCGAGGGTGCCAGCGGGCCAGGAATAACTTTCTGATATAGATAAAAATATACGCCCTAGGGCGGAAAATATTTACCTTCCCGTTCAGTAGGTGTGAAAAATAATCTGAAATCATATCGAATCAACAGTTGGTGGAATATTTTTTGATCATTGAGATGTATACATTAATTTATATGATCATTTTCGCGATAAGTATATTAAAAAATGAAAACGACTTAACTGACGAATAGTTTTCCTTTTATAATTAAACTGAATTATCGGCGCGTTAATTGAAATACATAATGGCAGTTAAAATAAAAGGATTCCGAAGTGGTGTGAATGAAAAATGTCGGAGTGGTTTGCAAATAATGAAATGTAAATTTATTGATGAGCTGTATAAAGTGGAGCATTTGTGGTCGAATGTGATCGTTGGGAATTGGTAATACTGCAAATTTGCATATCTTACTATATACAGTCGCGTATGATAATGCAGCGAGGTATGTTTATGTAAAATTTTGTATGCCCGTGCGGTGTTTATATATAGCCGAGAGATCCCGTCTTCATTTGCGAAAGTGAAATTATTAAATTGTGACGGTGGATTTCCTCGAAAATTTCTCGAACTATGTTAAGCCCCCGTGACATGGCAATGCGATACGTCGTGTAAATTCCGAAATCGAGACGGAGCTTTTCTGACACACATTTTGAGCGGCGCATCGAAGCTAGCATAAATTTTAATGCAAATCTTTTTCGCCGCATAAACTGTGTCGCGGTTCGCGCCGACGGCTACGTTTTGTGTCATTGTGTTGAAATGCAAATGAATCGTCTAAAAATAATGCATTAATAACGAAGGTCAAATCAAAGTGGAATCACCCAATTGACTTTCAAGTTCTGAGCTCTGGAACAATGACGCACATACTCGCCAAAGTTGCATATCTTTGGCAGTTGGTCATCCGCTATCGTTTCGTTCGAGCATTCTTCTTCGTTTATTTTTTTTTTATTTTTTCTCCCACAAGATGCAAATATCGATGAAAAAGAAAAAAAAAAAAATGAGGATCATTCGGATGAATGTTGTTGAATTGGGATTTCCATAATACTGAACTTTCCTTACTGTGCTTTCAAAAGTAATTTTTATTATTAGTTTTACTTTAAATTTAATTTATACATAATTTACACAAATAAATAATAATTGAATAAATACTTTTTATGAATTTAAGGTGAAAAATGTTAAAAAGGAAATGTTAGGGCGAAGATTTGAAAGCTTGACTTTGCAAATTAAAACTGAAACATGTGCCTATACTTTGAGATCAATTATATAAAATAATAATAAAAATTGTTTATTATTTTATATTTCTATATAAATTTTTTTATTTAAAAGGAATACTATAAATGCACAGATCTCCAAATTATTATAAAATATAGTAGCAAGATTATTAATAATTTTCTCTCGTGGTACAATTGTCATAATCTATAAGAAATAATTTTTTAAGAATGCATAATTAGATTTTTTTCGATCCTCTTTCGTCACCCAAAAGTATAAAGTACAGATCCGCCTGTTCCGTACTCGGTAATTATCAAGTGCAAATAATGTAATGCAAACCGGACAAACGTGTTGTCGAATGTGGTTAGTTCAATTACGTAAAACTAAATCCCATTATGACATCATTGTAAACACATTTCAAAATGAATTCACGAAATGTTCTGTTGCGTTGTAATACGTTGAGTATCGCATCACCTTGACAAATGTTCGAAGATATATACTCCGAAGTGATTAACGCCTTAACACTGCTCGCGGGAAGCAAACGTCATTCATAGAAAATAATTAATGAATTACTGTTATCGGCTAATAAACATCAGAGAATTACTATTATTTTCTCGGACGTATCTAATAGTTTGTTGATTTAAAACGTATTTTATTAAACTTTTGTTGTACCCAGATGGTTACCTATACTTCTATTTCAAAGACCATTATTTTTTTTTAAAATTACCGTACATTTAATCCCATTAAATCATCAAATTCAAAATTAATTGATTTTATGTAACTGTAATTGTTCGTCCACGTCAAGCGTACATGTAATTTTATTCTCATTTTCAATTTGTCTTCTTGAAAATTCATTTATATTCGCAATCTTCAACTTTATTTTAATTTTTATTTCCAGTTAAAGTATCTTTTCACTTTTTTGAATTTATAGTTTGTTTATTTATCTGTTTACTTTTCATAATTGAATTCTGATTACCAGCTTTTTTTTTTATCAAATTAATATTTATTTTCATTTATTTTCTTCACAATGTCCTAATTTTTATCTCCAATTTAATGTTTGTTTTCGTTTGGCAATTTATCGTGCTATTTTTCGGATTTTTATTTATATTCTTCTATTGTTAATAACAGAGTGATTAGTTTTAAACAAATGTTAAAGTAAATGTATGTAAAATTCAACGTCCGCGATTGTTTAATCGTAAACAAAAGTGAGGCAAATTGAATTACGACACTAACAATTATAATTACTCCGGAATGTGTTAATTAACGATATTCCATTACTGTTAAATTCATCTGCTTTACTTCGTTGTGCTCGCGACGATTTTGTTGTACACTGAGAGAAATATATGGGTATATTTTACTAAGTGTTTTCGTAAAGTTGTGATATATTATCTTTCTTTTAAATAAATACTAATATTATTTCATATATTACGAATTCATATATTACGAATTACCAAGATCTTGGTAATTAATAATACAAAATTC
>JABFPN010006294.1:0-11789 GCA_022817305.1 Leptoteleia sp. ZL-2020 | reverse complement strand
AACATAAAGAATAAAATTGAAATAAAAATTATTTAAAAACGAACATATAACAGAATAAAAAAAATTAAAATTAAAAAAAAACTGTATATTAGTGAGAAAGTATTATTTTCAACAAACAATATCAAATTCCCAGAATACTGTGTTATGATAAATATTATTCCAATGATAAATAAAAATATTTTACCCTGCAAACTAATTTTCTAGATCTTCATTTATAGGATTAAGATTACAACGAAAATGAGGTTAGGTTTGACCCCACTATTAAAAAAAATCACGAAAAAAAACTTGATTTCTTATTATCAAAGGTTATTTTCCTCCGTATCCATACCCATGGTACCCAAATTCGCAACAAAAAAGTCAGTTTTAGATTTAATAACCTCTGAAAAAAAAGGCGCCAAATCGGCAATAATAAAACGCAAAGTTTTTCAGGATAACTGCACTTACCACAAGAAAAAAAAAGGCACACCGCTTGATGGATCACGATCGAACGAAGCTCACCTATCCCCCCGTTTTGAGCGCGAAAAAGCGCGCGACCCAAACAAAAACAAAGCCCATCCCCCCGCAGCCGGAATATTTCGCGCGCACAACGGCGGCCCTGCGTTGGCCAACTTCTGTCTCTCTCGCACTCGCTCGCGCGGTCTCCTTCACGGCAAAAGAACGAACGAACGACAAAGCCGTCGGTGGAGGTGGCAAGGCAACCTTCCACTCGACACTTCCTCCTCGCGGTTGTTGGACGCGTTCCGCGCGCAGTCAGTTCTGCTCAGTCAGTCGTTCGCAACCGTTGGAGGGTGCGAGACGCTATCGCTCGGCCCACGACGCCAGACACGAGTGCCGAGAGAGAGAGCCCGACCCACTCGGCCGAACCGTTCCGAGTTTTGTTTTCACGCGCGCGTAATGACGTGCACGAGTCACGCCGCGTCCCTCACGAAGACACGCGTGTGCTTGCGCGCGCGCAATCCGACCTACACGTAACAGACATGTGCTAGCTTCCGGTCGCTCAGTGATCGCACGGATTGCCTGAACACACACGAGTGATATTTTTTCTTGCCTTGAGAGATTGTTGCCGGACCCGCTGATTTTTGTGAACCCCCCGATTCATCCAGAGTGCGGCTAGTGAATTAGACCGACCGAGGGGGGATATTGAGAAAGCAGTTGATACAGAGTTGGATAACATTACCCGCGACCGTTCCATCGGCAGCCAGGTATTTTTGCACTTTTTCATCTTAGCGCCCCTCCTTGTCGCGCTTCCGGATCAGACAAGGACGCGGATACTCCGGCCGTTTGAGATTTCGCGCCGATAAAGACGGGTTAAAAAACTGGTCGCGCGTGCACGATAATGACCCCCGCGCCTTATTCTTCGCTAATTTGTCGCTGGCGATCACGTGACTATGACTCGCCGACGATTTTCATTCGTTATAATGTCAGATTCATTGCGGAGATTTTGCATCGTAGCTCTTTCCGTCGGCCAGCACGTCCAATTTCGATGTGTCATTTTGTTGTGAATTTTGATCGATTTTGTAGAGACCAAAAGGGCGGGGATAATTGATTGATCAGGTTTCGTGTAACTATGTCAATTGTGATGAATGGTAAATTCGTTCTAATAACGTTTATTGCTTCTTCTTTTTTTTTATTGTTTTTCTGTTTTCACCATAAAAAAATGGCTTTAGAAAACATCAACAATTCGCGTCGGATTGCGTGTTTGTAGTGGTTATTAATAATTTTTGTTGCCTATTTTTGGGCAATTAAACGCGTTTTATAGGGAAATCTAAATATGAATAAACATGTGAATTGCGAACGTGGTCTAAAGCTGTTGACATTGTTCATTATTTTTTTACTTTTTTTTTTTTCGTCCTTTCTGACGGTTTTTCAACAAAAGAAAGTGAAGCAAAAAAAAAGCTAAAGTATAGAATTGTTTGTGTCAAAATAAATGGCTCTAAAAACTGGCGCCAAATTACAATTAATAGTAAAAAAAATGCGATAAACGACTTTCTGTTTTATTTATAACGTACGTATCAAAGTTTTTTCTCTAATTGTATTATATCAATGTATATTTACTTTTCTTTCTCATAATTATGTAGATAACTAATTGACGTTCAAGATTACGTAACATTTAAAATTAATATCGTATATTTTTTTGCAAGCAAATGAATTATTTTAAGGTGACAATTAATTATATTCTTAATTTGTTTTATTACTAATAAAGTATTTTAATTTCAAACTCGTCACTATTATTATAGATAAATTGCCAAGTTAATGTCAACTTTCAGAATTCCCATTACTTGTAGAGCACTTTTGCTTTCATTCGAAACGCAATTTATAAATGTTGCTCGTTGAAAAATTGTTATATTTTCCCGATTAATATGAATTTTAATAGATTGCATTGAAAGATGCCGGTTGTGTATCAGTCTGCTCCATGATGTAATCGTCTGTTTAACAAGTTTACCGTAACAGTTTTATGTAATTGAATGAAATCTGAAAGTGTCAAGCAATTATATTCCCATAATGATTATTTATAATTGACGCTCCGAGCGAAGAATGTGCTTAATTGATGACTTGGAATTGTGAGCTGCGATCGCCAAGGTGCCCTCGTCGACCATAACTTTTGCCCGCATAAGACCCAACGCAAAATGACATTACTCCTACAAAAATAATGCGCCTCAGAGCCAAATCACTACACGCCTTGCAATTATCTCTTCACTTTTGAGCTCCTAATGATAAACGCAAATAATAAAGCGCTCTGATAAAAATGTTACATAAATGTGGAATTATCGCTTTTGCTTCCTCGTTATCTCACGAAGAAGAAGAAGAAAAAAAAAAGAAACAAAGAAAGAAGAAGGCGAAAAGAAAGACAACAAACAATTGCAAGGCGAGAAAGTTTCAATTTGCAATGCGGAGCTCGCGAAAAATCTCTGCTTTTACAAAGTCACTGTTATCTTTAACGCCAACGATAACATCAAATCTTATCTCTTGTCGCTAATAAAAAAATAAATCTCCATCTTTGTACCCAGGGATCAAAATTCGACTTTACAAAGTATAATTGTGGAAAATTATTCTCGCACAATTCTATCTGTAACTTATTTGATTAACTTTGCTTCGATACACTGATTGGTTCACCTGTTATTTTATACTTATGCTTAATTTATATTTCAAATTTTTTTGTCTCTTTGATAATTATAATTTAAAGTGTTAAATGATTTCTTTATACTTGAGGAAATTAATGAAAAACATATGTTTGTATATGAAATTTTCATTTCCTTATATGAAATTGTTAAAACATATATGGTCCATATATGTTTCAGTTTTAATAGGGACATTTCTTATCATTTAGTTATGTAATTTTCTGAATTATTTTTTTGCATTTAACAAGTAAATTAGTTTTCGTGTCCTATATTATAATATTGTAAAGTTTAGTTTAATATTAAATGTCTATTGTTGATAATCCATTACTAATAAAAGTGGATTAAACATCTCTGTTGTTGATAAATCCAATTGGAGAAATAATTACAACGTCACACAGCGAACGTTCCCCGCAATTATCCCGCCTTTATCGGGTACAAAACGTTGCTTTTTCGCGAGCGTATGAGCAATCGCCAGCGATGATTTCATAGAAAGTTTTGCGGCCGATTAAGCGACGCTTATCCGTTCCGATAATGACAATTTCCTCGCGACGTCGTTATCACGAATCTGCCATTCCTTCGCACGGATTACTCTTTCAATAAACAAGCAACTTTTATCGCCCCGAGTGATATAACAATTTCGTCGACGTTAATCATTAATAAAGCTGCGATCGATTCGATTCGATCGGATATCTAACAATCCATTAATAATTAATTACGTAACTCTGTTTATCCAGTTATTATTATTGTTGTTATTGTTCACATTGGATTTTGCCACAAATATTTCAAATATCCACATTTATCTGTGAAATTTTATTTCTCTTGTATCAATTTTTTTTTTTTGAAGATCGTATTTCAATTAATTACAAATATCTTGAGATGTAGTTATGAAAAATTATATTCCATTACGCATAAAACACACACACACATATATGTATATACATACATGTTTATTCTTTAAATGAACACGGAAGATAAAGTATATTTTAGTCCAAAAACCAATTCTAATTTCGGTTATTATATTTTAAGGAACTTTATGAATATTGGAGTACGGAATGTTAACTGTCAAATTTTAATCTATAAATACTCTGTCCTTTTAAATTAGAATATATATAGTTTTCTTATATGTATCAAACCATTCAGTCATTATTTATGTTAATTAATTTAATATCAGAGCTATTAGTTTTGTGTTTACTTATAATGTAAGCAAAATTTCATTATATTGGTGACGAAAAAATCACTCTGGTCGCTTTGTTTACATAAATTGCATTGAATTATTTGTTATGGACAATTTTGAAGGTGGTGTTTATGTTTTGATAATTAGACGTCACTTTCTCACAAAACAGTTGTAAACAATTTTATAAAGAAAATGACAAATTTTACATATGTTCTTTTTTTTGCAATTGTTATTAATTCGTTTGAAAAACTCTTATTGCATTCTTTTAAACCGATTTCAGAATTTTAATATGACATAATAATGAGAAATAAATTTTGATATCTTACAAGTCTGATACTATGCTGAGAGAAAATAATATTAAAAATAGGAACCAAGGATTAAAAAGTTTAATAACAAAAGGATTAAAATTTTTTTATCACTTAGTTTTCCATATAATAATGTACTATAAGTGTAATGCCAAAATTAGTAATCAAATGTTTTCATTATTTTTTCGACTTTTTGACAACTGTCATATTTACTCATAAATAAATAAATTATTTACTTAACACGTTTAATCAACTTTATCTAAATTCAATTATTACTACTTTATAACCATATGCAATGATGTACTATTCCTTACCAAAAAAAAAAAAAAAAAGTGAAAAAAATCATCTTAAAAGCTTGATAACTTACCAGAATCCATAACTGACCCGTCAAAACTTTTATAGCGCGCATAATTTCGACGCAGAAGTTCTTTAACGCGCGATTTTCCCTCGATTTCCGATCCGTCTTTCTCAATATCAATTATCCGCGGTTGTTTATTGACAGCTACGAGCGGCTCTTGCGCAACGGCGTGATCTAATCGCACACGCAGAGTTTTGCCGCGCCGTCGAAAGATAAGCCGGCGATGACTTTTACGTCGGAACAATGGACCGGGGCCGAAAATCGACTTCCCGGGTGGGCGGATTTTCGTCGCTTACATCACAGCGGTCATTGCAAAATCGTTACGCAAGCGCGGCGCGAGCGCGCGCTAATGGCTCGCGCATTATCGAAGATTGATGGAGATATTGCACACAGCTTTTTTTTCTTCTCCTCCTGCTCCTTCCTCTTCCTCTTCTTCTTTCCCGCCCGACACGTGGCGCGGCTTTTAATGGGAAATTAATGGACGTTTTCGCGGTCATCGGGTGGCTCATCGCTTATGCCAATGTGGGCCGATCTAAGTTGCGCTTTCTCACGCGCAAAATTATCATTTGCGCGCGCAACTGCTCTGAAAAAAAGAGAAGAAACGATCGCGCGCCGTAATAGTCACAAAAATGTTTATTTAAGAGTAATAGAATATTCTTAGATTAAATAGGATTTCCATTCATTATAGGGACAAAGCGAAATTCTATTTATAATAAGAATAAATTATTCTTAGAAAACATATATTTATATGAAGAATTATTTCCATTTATATTAAATGGATTTGTTTTTAGAGAAAAGAATAAAATAGATTTAGTTTAAGAATATTCAACGGATGATAACTGAATATTCTTATTATAAATAAATTTTCTGTCAGTTTTAATAAGAACATTTTCTTTGTGCAGGTTTCTTAACGCAAGCATATTTTTTTTTCGGAGTGTAGGGATTGCGCTCGCGGCAAACTGATCTCACCTCGGTGCGAATAAATTTTTCTCCCCGCCCGGTAACTTTAATTCGTTTCGTTTACTCGTTTAATTACTTATCGATTCATTTATACGTCTATTTGTCCGTCTATTGTCTTGTACTCTTACATTTAATTTCGTTTCTTTCATCCCTTCTCGTCGGGTTCTTATTTTTTCTCCAATAATTTCAGTCTGAGAAAGTTCTTACGAAAATGTCGCCAAATACTTCATGAAAAACGATAAGTCCTCGGGGTAATTTAAATCAAATTATAGGTAAACGTTTGTCGCACGTTTTTCGCGAATCTTAATTTACATTTTTTTGTTACAAATCCGACGAAGACTTAATTAAAAAGATTAACGCGATATATTAATAAAAAACAAATGTATATAAACAAATTAAAATGTCATCCAGTTAATTAGTTGTCGATGAACTATTGTTTCGTTTGTTTGTCGATAATAATAGTGTTTTCGCGGATTTATTTGTTTATTTAAACGGCTTATGCAAAACGCGTCGTTAATCGCAATTCCGCTTTATTCGTCATTGTTTACTATATATTCGTTATTAATAATGAGACCAAGATTTTTTTCTTTTTTGTTGTTCCGTATCGCTCGGCGGCAATTTATGTTAATCGATTGTCGTATCGAGAATGTAAATAAGGAAGAATCTGCGAAATATCCTTTTTTACGTTACGTAAGACGGGAAAAAGTTTCGTACGGCGCGTTTTAAGGTCACTCATTTATGATTCGCGTTAAAAGACAATTATTGTTTGGAATAGTTCGGTTATGCAAGTTGTTCGAGTTTTACAGGCGGCGAAATGTCATTAACCCAGATTTCCATGCGACGATCGCGCTCGGATTACTACTAAAAATGAAACATATATGATCCATGTATGGTCCATGTATGTTTTAATAATTTCATATAAAGAAATAAAAATATGGTTTATATATGGACATATATATTTTCTTAATCCATATACTGCCATATATGGTCGATACATGATTTTCCTTAATCCATATATGGCCATATATGGTCCATATATGTTTTAATATTTTCATATAAAGAATTAAAAATATGGTTCATATATGGACATATATTTTTCCGTAATCCATATACTGCCATATTTGGTCGATATATGATTTTCCTGAATCCATATATGACCATATATGGTTCCATATATGTTATGACAATTTCATACAAAGAAATAAAAAATTCATATAAGGACATATGTTTTTCTTTAATCCATATATGATCCATATATGGTCGATATATGATTTTCCTGAATCCATATATGTTTTGACAATTTGATACAAAGAAATAAAAAATTCATATAAGGACATATGTTTTTCTTTAATCCATATATGACCCATATATGGTCGATATATGATTTTCCTGAATCCATATATGGTTCCATATACGTTTTGACAATTTCATACAAAGAAATAAAAAATTCATATAAGGACATATGTTTTTCTTTAATCCATATATGACCCATATATGGTCGATATATGGCAATAATTGATATAATATTCTAGCCATATATGGTTTCAATAATTTCCTTACATTGAAATCAATTATTACTATATATCAACCATATATGGCCATATATATATTAAGCAAGACATATATGAAATTGTTAAAACATTTTTGGCCTCGTATAAGCCTTAATAAACATTGCCCGATCAGGTTATTTGGTCTGGTCCAGGTATGGTCCCAACCCGTTTACCTGAATTCGGTCAGGCCATGCCAAAGCCATAAAAGAGCCCTATTTAAAACGAAGGGCATGCCCGGTTTCTTTTTTACTAGGGAGCATTTATAAAATTCGACCGTGGCATCGCGCTAGATTCCGATTGGTCGGGTCAATCGGTCGTTAAATGTTGAATGCCAGGAAATTGTTTAGTCACTTGAATAATTATCCCAATAAAAAGCGACGTCGCTTATCGACGGGGAAAATCTATTAACTAAATGAGAAAGGAAAGATTGAAAGATCGTTTTTTTTTTTTTTCCTTCTTCTTCTTAATAAATTGCGCTGTCCAAATGACGGTTTGTGTTGTGCAATTTAAATAAACGAGCATATTTGTTTCTCGTAGGAAAACTTTATTAAATTAAAGTCCCAGTGGGATAAGAATGACGAAAATCTCTCCTTTTAACCGCATCGGGGAAAAAAAAAGTTTAACTCGAAGAAACGGCACTCTTTGTTTGCAGTCAAAAGACATGACAGTCGGAATAAAAGGAGGCATGATTTATAAGTTTGATGCAAGAAATTTATTTGTTCCGAATCAATCAGAAATTCCTGTCATTTTAGATGATCATTTTTGTCGTTTGTTTTATTGAAGATCTGTCCAATTTCACTATTCTTGACGGAGACAGAGTTTGTCCTATATATAATTACGTCGGGCATGAGTTTATTATAATCCATCGGCACTTTCTTATTTTTTTTCTCATAATGCACTCACAAAACTGTCTATTTAAGAATAATAGAATCTTCTTATGTTTAATAGATGTTCTATTTAATATTAGTAAATATTCTTAAAGTAAGAATAATTCCATTTGTAATAAATAGATTCTATTTAATGTAAATAGAAATCCAACTGCATTTTTCTCAGTGTGGAAGTATGGAATTATTATGGAATTGCACACTTCTGATTGAAATGATCAATTAGAAAAGAGCAATTATATAAAATTCTATCACAAGTGCACACCCATCCTCAAGTCGTACAATTTTTCTCAATTTTCTCAATATTTTCTCAATTGGACGGAACTTTCCTTGTTCCATTGTTTAATAACATTTAAAAAGATTCAAATATTTTGACACTGATCTAATAGTGCGGTAACGCCCATTTAATAACTAATGCGATTTGATGAAAAGTTTTATTTGAATGAAGAGCAAAGTGGAGGTAAGAAAGAGATAGATGGAGAGTGAGAAAGGGAGAGAGACAGAGCGATAAGAGAGGAGAAGGAGGAGAAAAAGATAGCGGAGAAGTAAAAGGCAATGCGCAACGAACGGTGCCCTGGATCTAAGCGCGGCGGTAGCGTCGCGATGTTATCGCGCGCGCAACTCTGGCTTATCGTAAATTTTCATGGCTATGTCTATTACGCGCGGAGTCGACGTTACTTATGCGCGCCGGCGAAGATAACGCCGCATAGGCGGAGGAACCGACGGCAGCGAGGAGCCGGCGCGGCAACGGCGCTCGACTTCCGTTAAGCTCCCGCCGAGTTCGCCGGAAGTGCCCGGAACCCGGAAGCCAGGCTAAAGGCGGAAGCAGCCGCGGGGAACGGGGCGCCCGGGGGGAGAGGGGAGGGGCGCGCATTTCTCGGCTAGTCTCAAGGCGGAGAAGCCAGTCCATCGATCGTAAAGCTCGTAATAAAAGGCCTCATTCTTACTTATCCTTTTGCCCCTCCCGCGCTTTTTACTCTTTTCCTCTTTACCTCTTTTTGCCTCCTTTTACCTCCTTTTACCACTTTTCTTGCCTTCCTCCAAGTTTTTCAGTTTCGACTTTTCGATGATACCGGTTGGAAGGGCCAATGTAATTGAAAATTAAGCAAACAATTCTTTTTCAAAATTTAATTTTGGTTTTTTATGGTATCAGTGAATATTAATAGTTGACAAGAGTGGATATTTTGTTAACTTTGATAAGACTAATATTTAGTATTAATGATGAAATATTCTTTTAATTCTCGGGAGAGTGAAATTAAATATGTTACAATTTCATTGCATTTTTAAGAATGAGTCTCGCTGGTTATATTATGTATATATTTCAAATTTCGTACGTTCGTTCTGATGACATAATGTTAACTATCGGAAACATTTTTTTTTTTCATGAATAAATTTAAATACATTACCGCGACTTTTATTGAGGTAAAAGAAATGGTTAAAATGGTCCGTTTAACAGTGCTGAATTATCTTTAGTAAATTTGTTAGTATGCTTGGTTATTATAATTATTAATTTTTTTTTTTGCAAACGTAAAAGCTTTTGTTTTGTTTCGTACATTTCAAATGAAATGTACGAAAAATTAACAAAATATCTCGCTTACTCGGATAAAGATAAAAATTTTTCATATAATTCTTTTGCAGTTGTCTTTTACTTTACATATAGTTTCTATAATATCATAAATGAAAATATAATACATCTTTTTTTTTTCAATTTACGACATTGGTAAAGCTACATTTCGTCGCTTTAATAACAAGCATTTCTTTCTTTCGGATTTCGTTGTGAAGTTAACTTATTTAATTTTTTACAAAGATTGTACCGTATCAATTCGATCGATCACTTTTGCGTGCAGTATTAATTTTATTAGCACAATAAACCGATTGAATTAACAAGATAATTGTGCGTCTCGCGGCGCGGAGATCTAACGTAAATAAAAGTAATCAGTTTTGTATATTTGATAATCTCGGACGTGAGAAATTTATAATTAGATAATATTTCTGCGATAGCGTTGTTAAAATGGAATAAAGTTGATCATTAAGTTGTTTTCCTTTTAAACGAGAAAAGATGCTGTTAAAGATATCTGTTATAAGCGTGTCGTTATGCGCGACATTTTTATGGACCGAAATGGATTATTAAATACGTAATAAGCTCATCTGGAGTGTAAAGAAAAATTGGATTTTGTTTGGCAGACTATGTCAACATATTGTACATTAAAAATACGGCACAAAGGAATGAGATATTGTTATCCTTATCCGAATCTGTAAAGTTTGATTAGCAGATCAATAACGGTAGGATTGTTATTACCATTATTCCCGTTCTTATTAATTTATAATTAAGAAACCATTTGTCGTTTCATTTTTCTTTTGGTGTTACCAACATTTTTATTGTTTTATTTACTTATATTTATAAATAGAGTTTGCGGAAAAAAGGCGTGGAAAAAAATATTTATCTCCCGTTTAGACATCGTGATAATATTTTGCTCTATAATAAGGTTTTTTGTTGGGGGGAGACAAAAAAAAACAAAACAAAACAAGCTTTTATACATTTCGTAATGTAAAATAAATTATTAGTATTCGCTAATTATTTCGTTTAATTTCTTTTAATTCATAAAAATTCATTCATATTCTATTCAACGAATAAGAAGGAATATAGTTGAGAAATTTCTGTTTTCTTGCACTCAGAGAAAATTTTTTGAAAAAATTGTAACCTCTTTTTTGTATTTTGAAGGCATAATGGACAAAGCTACGAAAGTACAATCAAAAATTATAAAATGTAAGACATAATATTATGATTTTTGTACAATTTTTGGTTCTATTTGTTGCAATATTACCCATCTTGTCCACAAATCACAACGAAAAATGTCAATTTTTAAACATTATTTCAGTACACACCTCTACAATTTTCCTTAGTTGAAATTGCTGTAAAAGCAAGAGAATGATCCACAAGGCAAAAGAAATTCAACAAAGCATGTAATTATTATAAACAAAATTGAAAAAAAAAAAAAAATAAGGTACTAAATAACCAGACGTAAGACTTCCAACAGGCATAATGTTTATATCCAAATGATGACTGTTTAAAGGGGAAATAAATGAAGAAGAGAGCAATAACGCGTGCACTGAGAGAAATTTGCTTAGTACGACCAACTAAAAACTTTAAGTTATTGTCAAATAAGTTGGACTAAATAAATTTATAGTTGGACAAATAAAAAACTATAGTTGTGAGAACTAATTCAGCCCCAACTTACTTTTTAGTTCGTTTTTTCGACAACTCAAAAAATATAGTTCGAATAACTAATATTTCTTACTTGTGTTAGTTGTTGTCATTTCGTTCAAGATTGTCGGTATTCAATGTAACGTCTGCAAACAAACAGCCCAGAGTGACTTTTTTCCATTCTCATAGATTATTTTCACGGATTAAATTAATTAATACAAGTATTTATTTAAT
>JABFPN010006293.1:0-11789 GCA_022817305.1 Leptoteleia sp. ZL-2020 | reverse complement strand
TGGTAATTAATAATAAAAAAATTCGTAATATATGAAATAATATTAGTATTTATTTAAAAGAAAGATAATATATCACAACTTTACGAAAACACTTAGTAAAATATACTCATATATTTCTCTCAGTGTAATAACTTAAAATTGTACAAGATTACACAGTACATTATTTCACAAAATTCACGAAACTTCATGATTTATTTATCGACGAAATTAAAATTCACCGTCACTGCAACGCAAACGCCGTTACACATTCATATAATTCCCCCTTTTTGCGCTTCCCGTACGTTCACTTTATCAAACTTTATTTTCCCCATGAAAATTTAATCCTTCCATTACTATAACATCGACTCGGAACTTGCGGTAAGTATTCTTAATTATCAGTTTCGACACAAAATATTGCCATGGTAAGCCACGCGCAGTTCGCACAACTCATCGAAAATTAATCAAGTTTACACAATTGTGCACATTACAAAAACAAGTCGCGCGCGCTCGTAACCGTTTCATAATTGATAACGCGCAGGCGCGGCATCGCAAACCCAACGGAACGTTAAGGCGACACTCGAGCACGCCACCAGTGAGCAGCAAACAATTTTAAGAAATAGTACAACTACCCGCATGAAACCGTCAAGCGTTTTCACGAAAAATCCAAATCACCACGACGATTGGGATTACGCCTTTAAATACAACCGATGGCTTTTATGCCTTTCAGGATCGTGGCCGTTTACGCCGCAAGATCCGCTGTCGCTTCGGATTGGTAACAAAATTTTGAATATCATTCAAGTCACTTTGATGGTGGCCTTTCTCGTCCCGTACGCGTTGGACGTCTTTCTTCGCGATTACGAATTCACCGAAAGGCTGAAAACTTATTCCATGTTCAATATACTGACGGGATACGTGCTCAAGTACGTGATACTGATCACGCAGAGCGCGCCTTTAAGGGCGTGCATCGAACAAATGGAGAGCGACTGGCGTCACATGATGCGCAACAGCCGTTTGATTATGCTGAAAAACGCGAAGGCCGCCAGAAACGCCATCGTCACTTGCGCGATTCTGTTCGTGAGTGCGGCCTTGTCCTGGCAAATAGTCGGCTGGGCCAAAAAGACCGAGACGGTCCACAACGTGACCATACACAATTTGCCATACGCCGGCTATTACATCTTTTTCGACGCGAGAATCGCGCCTTATTATTATTTGGTGCACGCTTTGCAAACCACGGCGGTGTTCGTTTTCCTTTTGGTAATTGCTAATTCTTGTACAGCTTTGACTATCGCGTTGCACGCATGCAGCCAGTACCGAGGCTTGTCGACCACCGTCCAACACATCGCGGATAATAATCCACTTTTATTGCAAGATATAGATTTTAAATTGCGTTTGCTGATTAAGAAACATTGTCAGCTACTCAGGTATAAATTATGGTTTCATTTGTAGCTCCCGTTCGTGGGGAATATTCGCGAATATTGTAGTATTATAATATCGTTACCTTGGACTTTATTATGAATATTACAATAATATTGTGTACTTTTGTCGGAATAATATTTACGAATATAATGACTTAAAAGAAACTTGATAAATTGAAATAAAATTTATAGTTTCTAGATTAATGTTTGATAACGTGTTGTAGATTAGTAAACAAAATTAAGAGACTTTTTTATCACGCAAATACATTTTGTTGTGGTTTTTTCTATATAATTCCACGTAACGATAAAGTGTACTTAAATTTTATTTATGAATGGTTTAATGTATTGCAAGTTTGGCATAAATCTCTTCGGAAATGATTTGCCAATACTTCCTGCCATACATTGGCAACTGGCTCAAACTTGGGCCATTTACCAGCATTTTCCACATTAATATTGCTATACATTATGGCATTCGCAGAATCAATTTCGTGGCTGGATATTATTCTAAAATAGTATAGTAAAAATATATATAAGTTAATGTACTATATAAGAGTTAATATTTTTGTTGTAAATATTTAGAATACTGATTACCAACAAATGTTATAAAACTTGCATTTTTTTACAACTTTTTTTTCTACGCGTATGCTTTTATATTTCATAAACTGAATGCTTTCGAAAAAATGGTAATAATAATTATATATAGAGAAAATTAACCTTGTAAATGAAGTACATTTTATAAGTAAGTACATACAGAAAAATTTCTTTGGAAATATTACTATACAGTAAACAAACCTTATCAAACTGATTTATACAAGTCTTCGTATTATTTGTAGAAAAACAATATTAAGATTCTTTCACTATATGGGTAAACGAAACTGACTATAACCTACATGTATATATATAAATATATATATAAATTCGATGAAAATGGTTAACTTTAGGAAATTGAAAGCTGAATTACTGTAGTTATTGAAATCTAGTAATTTTTCCTAAAAAATTTTCATTTTTCTCAGTACAAGATATAAATCAGATATGAATTTTGAATGGCAAACTACATATGAAAAATTCAAATCAGATTAAAAATATGAAGGTTTGAATTTAATTTGAGCATTTTACAAAACATTTAAAATGTGAACTATAATGTTAAATAATTATCGTGCTTTTAAACATTTATTTTGAAACGTAATAAATACACTTGCAAACGAATAAAATTTTCATGTAACTTCTTAAAGTATAGATTTAATTTTTCATTAATTAATTGTAAATTACAATTATTATCAATTTATTTAAAACCGGATGATTTGTTACACAAAAGATAACATTTTAAATGTTTTTTTTTATTAATTAATAAATAATGATTGTTAATTTTGTTAAATATAGACTAATGCATGTAATAATATTTTATTCATTTTGATGCTACTTAATTAGGTTCTCATCAAAAATTGAAACTATTTTCACATGGATATTTTTTATTGAATGGATTGAATGTATTTCACTTATATGTTTTTGCAGTTATTTTATGGCTACGGTATACAGTACACAATTTTACTTTCATTTACATTAAAATATTTTGTAAAGATAAATAAAGAAATTTAGTATAGAAAAGTAATAATGATTATTATATAATTATTTATACCGATCTAAATTTCATATGCGTAATAACCCAATATTAACTTTTGTTAATTATTTCACTTATTTAGGAGAAAAATGGATTTACTGGATTTTTAAGAAATTTTTCATCTATAGTAACATTAACATTTCTGTATTATCTAATATGCTCTATAGGACACGAATTGATGGACCAAGTATGTTTTAAAATCAGTATATTTACTTTTAATATATTTTTATTATAACTCTTCAATTGTAATAATCATTTTAATTAAAGCATCTTGTTCCGAATCACAATTTTATCTATGAAAAAGTAAATTATTTTTAAGCCAAATTTTAGTTTCAAATAAAATTATTTAATAGTTAATTAAACTTTTGCAATACCAGTATTATGCTATATTTATATATTAAATATATTATTATATAAAACATTTTTTTTTGTTAGAGCATTAATGTAGGAATATCTGCATACAATAGTGGATGGTATAATTTACCTCGTAAGCAAGCTTCAATTATCTGCATGATAAACATATCTACCAATTTTCCAAAAATACTTACTGCTGGTAAAATAATTATGGTTAACAATGCAACTTTTTCTGAAGTAAGTAAATAATTTATTTATTAGTAATTAAATTAAGCATTAAACCTAAAAAGTATGTTATATTATTCTATAGGTGGTGCAGAAAGCCATTGCTTTCTATAGTTTATTGAGAAATGTTATTTAATAGCAATACGAAAATAAAAAACTAAGACTGATTAAATAATTATATACGATTTGCACAGCTTGTTCATGTGACATGTATTATATAGAACAATAAAATATATACTGCTTACGAATTAAAACATTTTTTCTTCTCATTATCATTTTAATAACATTTCACGTTCATCATCTTTCATTTACAATATTGAGGAAAAGAGAAATATCATTTATAAATATAAAATTTACTTCCTTAATATGATGCCTTTGGTAAAATAAAAGCATTATCCATCCATTTAACATCCATGATTTAATGTTTCCATGCAAATCAACTAGTCATATTAATTAAAATGTTGTAGTCGCGAATTAGCAGAGTACCTTTGTTAGAATCATTATTATTCTGAAGAAATATATTTTACATAAATAACATTTTATAAACAATATTACATAATATTCACAATAAATACGAGGAAAGTACAACTCTTCAAGACTCACATACAAGTTCAATATTCGAATTTATTATTTAACAAAGAACAAATAAATAATTATGTTAATAAAACATAATTAGACACTATCGTTTCATTTTCTATTAAAAAATAAAAAGAAGATAAAAACTTCCTATCATTTGAATAGATTAAATGGAAGCAATTTAATGTAATTTGCTCATGTCTAAACTTTGAACTATAAACTTCCTTCTAAGAGCAGCCACCGTGCGTGTGCTCGTCGTTGCAAATTAATTATTAATTATTGAAAACTTAATGAATTTTCGCATTATCAACACGCAACCTAAAACAATTTATCTTGCACCCATACGACTGCGCACGCGCAACGTCGCGTCGTACCAAGAAACTCATTCAAGGTACCAGTTTCTATTTGATACCTCATCCGAAAGAACGTTGTTCATGCAAATCAACACCAACGCTGTGCTTGTAAAAAATTTGAATTTCAATGCCGACTATGCGTATACATTCGAGATCAACAAACGATTATTATATATCGCGGCATCCTGGCCCTTATCGTCTAACAATTCTTGGATCGAACGCTTGTTTTTTCGCACTCTAAACGTCATTCAGTTTTTCGCAATGGTCTTTTTAGTCGTACCGTATTCGTTAGACATTATGTATAACAAGCCAAACTTCACATTTCGCGAAAAGTTGCAAGAACAGGGCGTAGTAGTATTGTTCATTAATACAACCATGATGTACGTAATTTTGGCAATGGAAGGTACCAAACTTCGAGCTTGCATCGAACAGCTCGAACAAGATTGGCATGTAATCTTTGACGGTTCTCGGGAATTGATGTTGAAAAATGCCAGATTTGGTAGAAAGGTCACAATAATAGCTTTATTTAATATGACTTTAGCGATATTAACCTGGCAAATTGTAGCGTTGTGTAAGAAAGCTACCGTTGTGAATAACGTGAAGATCCATAATTTGGCCTATCCAGCTTACAACTTTATTTTCGACGCATACGCAAGCCCGTACTTTTATTACGAATTTGTGTTCCAATTTGCAGTCGTTATTGTATATACAGCGGTAGTTAGCAATATGAGTATCGCGGCTGTTTTAACTATACACGTATGTGGACAGATTGAAATTTTAAGAACAATTATAAAGACTATTGGATTAAACAAGCATGATACGTTGAGGATGATGGATAATAAAGTTGCAACTGTTGTTAGAAAGCATTATAATATATTAAGGTAATTTATTCTGAAAGGATAATATAAGATTTTATATTTTAATGGTGAACAGTTTTTTTAACAAAAGTACTTTAATTCTCAAATTTTTGTTATAACCATATAAAATTTGTTGCAAATACTGGTAAATGTTGAATTATTAATTTTGTCCTCAAATAATTTTGATAGGATAAGAGATATAAAAAAATTAATGGTTTTTCTTAGATTTACATACAGTTATGCATATTTAATAAATTTTAATAAATTAAACTTTTGTATATGACTAATTAAATATATAATAACTATTATTAATTCGTATATTTATGTACACTGAGAAAAAAGTAATAGTAAAATTGAAAACAATTTATATCCATTTGAGGATATCTCTGAAGAGTGAAAAGTTTTACTATTGAACATTTATGTTTGCGCGCATCTATTATTATTGGTAAAGAAAATGTTGAAACATTGAGAATTGAACCATCCAGCTAACGCTGCCTCAGTACCCTAACGCTAACATACCCTACCCACTAAGCTATTGAACTCTAACCATTAGCTCCTGTGGTTACAACTCGCTTGAAAACGTAAAATTAGATATCATGTAATAACTATTAACAAATATTTCATTATGTTAATTATCTTTGTATTGAATGTTATTAAATCACTGTTATTAATTCATGTTTTTATATTTATACTTCTGCAAAACTAATTTGATAAATATTAAAACTTTTATCATTATGAACAATTACTAAATACACTGAGAGAAAAATGTTGAAAATATTGTAATTTTCCGTTGTAATTTGAGGACATGATGGACAAGGTTGGGAAAAGTACAATCAAAAATTGTACAATGTATTCAAACATTTGTAGAAATAAAGTGAAAAATCATAATATTTACGTGTTTTGTGAGCACATTTTATAATTTTCGATTGTAACTTTTTGGCTTTATCGAACATGTCCTCAAATTACAAAAAAAGATTACAATTTTTACACAAATTTTTCTCTCAGTTTATATATAAGGAAACTTCATTTACATCTATTTCTTAATATTTAACATTTCTTCTTTTCAGTGTATGTTGTCTAAAAATGTTTTTCCATGTACAATACAGATACCATACACTACAGCACACTTAAAGATGATAAGTTATGTATTCAGATACATTTTAGCCGATCTAGGGATTATGGACAAAAGCCAAAAAAGTGCCCTAGTACATTATTAATGAAAAATAATAATTTTAATCGCTTTAAGAATCGTACTCATAACATACTACTTATAAGTATGTTGCCTTTTCAAATATAAGTAAATATACGTTTTCAAAAGCCTATCACGACATCTGTAGAACAGTATTCCAGGTTTTAAAGACTGTAAGTTATCTTGAATAAAACGAGTCCTTCGGAACTATAGCATCGATCAACAGATAAAGTGATGGCTGACTTGCAAGACGTTGTAAGTCATAAATCATGAGTGCAATTCTTCACAAAATTGAATTAAGAAATTAATACTAAAAAACCTAGCTTTTGTTGAAATTCCACAGATTGCTGGTAAAATGTTGGCTAAATATATGGCTTATCGTTTTAGAATTGACAGTAGCGTGGCGAAATCTGTGTGATTAACGAAAAGCATACTAATTAAGTTGAAAAATTATATTATATATATATATGTATATATATTCAACCAATTTATTAGGTTTTCTTCAAACATTGCAAGTACTTTCCAATGGATATTTTTTGTTCAATGGTTCGATTGTATTGCAGCTGGTTGCGTAACTAGCTATATTATAGTAACGGTATATTGAATTTAATAATTGAAAACTTATTAATCGTTAAAATATTTACTTTAGTTGTCACAAAATTACTACAATATTATCTTTGAAATAATTACTTATTCGAAAAGGTTTATATATTTTAGGAACAGGGTAATATTTTTAAACAAATGCAAGATTTCTTAATGTACCCTCTAAATGCGTTTACATTTATGATAACTTGTTACATTGGAGATCAACTTACTGACAAGGTAAAAACTTAAATCATACATGTATCTATATACTATTTTGGAACCATCTAGCATCAGAAATATTCGAATAAATAGTGTATTATTTCATAGTTCGAAAAATTAGGAGAATCCGCATATATGAATGGCTGGTATACATTGCCAAGGAAACAAGCAAATTCTCTTTACTTTATTCAAAGTTCTTTCAAATTCTCTAAGAAAATGACAGCAGGAAAAATAATAATATTATCATTAGAAACTTTTTCGGAAGTAAGTAGAATTATTTTTAGCACAACAAAAAAATAGCAACAACAGCACCGAGTGGAGCAACTTGCTAATTTAGCGAACGTCTTATCACGATACAATAATTTTTCACAACGTATAATTTTATTAGTTTTCGTAAATTACACGTTCAATCTAGTTTTCTAGTAATTCTCTGTTTACATCGTGTATATTTAAGTGCAAATAAATTGGGGTTCGAGTGGATAAATTGAAATAAAATTTAATTCAAAGTAAAATATAATTCTTATATAAGTAAAGTTTGCCACCAATAGAAATTCGATTTAAATATATAGGGGTGCAAATAGTTTACAATAGTACGTACCCTACACAAGAATATACACATACAGTTTACTGTTCAATTCTGCACTGAGATATTTATCAGTAGTTATTAGTATACTAGTATAATAATTTTCTTTACAATATGAAACTGTAATTAAGAAAGGTATTAGAATATATGTAACTGGCTTAATGGAACTCGTTACCTCACAGTCTCACTAAGAAAAATGTGATAGAAAATATTATAGTTTTTAAAAGCAATGACACCAAAATCGTTTTGAACTTTTAAATATTTAAGCAAATTCCGAGAGTAATATAATATTTCAATTGCTTTTTTTTGACTAAAATAAATCAGATATTCTTTTGTTCTAGGTACTGAAAAAATCAATGGCTTTTTTCAGCATTTTACGAAAAGTTTTATAATTTATATTTTAATTATATCATTCATTGCCTTAAAAAATTGAGAATATTCTGATCTCACTGTATTTGAAATCCATGTATCGCAATAAAGAAATATATTTTTACAAAATTTAATTATGGAATTTTTATAAAATTAGAAAATCTATTAGGACAAAAAACTTAGGAAACATTTTCAATACATACCCTCGAACCCCACTATTATAACTTTTACGATTACACATTACACTAACCATAATAATAACAACAACACAATATTTATTTTCTTACTCAAAACTTTATATATGTATACATCCACAATAGAGTCAAGTTTATTATTATAGGTCAAAAGATTAATACTTTGGGTTACAAAGTTTTGCATATACACAATTTCGTATACCAATATTGGTAATACAGAAATAAATGTTCATATATTCTCTAATTTGTTTACAGCTAATTAATATTTAAAGGAGGAAGTGAATTTAGATCCAGACATTGACTGTAATAAGACTGCTTGTTATTTAAAATGACAAAATATTGTTAAACGCTGCACAAAGTTGCTGTGACCACAATAAATCCCTGTATACAAAAGACTTCTACGTAAATAATTTCTATTTAACTCTACTGTGGTATCAGTTTCTGCTATTTTATATACTATTTAAATGCACTTGAATACAACTTATTATATTATACTATATTAAAAACTATTTAATCCTTCAGTTGTAATTCTAAATAAATTTTTATAACCTGAACGTGTAATATGATAATTTTAAAAAATTACTGAAAAACACTTAGCAATATTTATATCTGAGAGCTCCTAGTTAGTAACACAAAAACTTATGTATAGATGAAGAATTTACGCTTTGAGTATACAATACTGAATATATTTCTCTTCAAAAATTAAAAGAATTAATCAAAAAAAATTATCTTAAATATATGAATATATTACTGGAATTAATTATAAGTAACACTATATGATAAATACACTGACTAAAATCTGAAAAATTAATAGTATTCCGTAATATATAATGCTAATCAGTATGCAATATCCATACTTAACGTAGCTTTAACTTTAATTTACAACACAATGGAAACAACATTTCAGTTCACTTAATAAAAAACATTGATATCTGGAGAAAAATATTTTTCATTAAGAAAAATGAATTTCACCCCTTGTTTTGTGAGATTAAAACAGTGAAAATAAATTAATACTTAAAAATAAGAAAATTAAAAGAATAATTTTGAAAATGGTCCATTAGTATATTATTATTTTGCATTCTTCGCAACAAATGCGAGGAAAATACTACTACTGAAAAGTCAGATGCAAGTTACATATTCGAATATATTATTTAATAAAAAACAAATAATTAATTATCATAACGAAACATAATTCCATACCTTCATCTCATTTTCTATGGAAAATGAAAAGAAAGGGAAAACTTCCTATCATTTAGATAGATTAAATAGAAATAATTTAATGTAATTTGCTCATGTTTAAACTTTGAACTATAAGCTTCGATCTAAGAGCAGCCACCGTGCGTGTGCTCGTCGTTGCAATTTACTTATTAATTATTGAAAACTGAATGAATTTTCGCATTATCAACACGCAACCTAAAACAATTTATCTTGCACCCATATGACTGCGCACGCGTAATATCGTTTCGCACCAAGAAACTCATACAAGGTACCAGTTTTCATTTGATATCTCATCCGAAAGAACGACGTTCATGCAAATCAACACTAACGCCGTGCTTGTAAAAAATTTGAATTTCGATGCCGACTATGTGTACACATTCGAGATCAACAAACGATTATTATATATCGCGGCATCTTGGCCCTTATCGCCCAACAATTCATGGATCGAACGACTATTTTTTCGTACTCTAAACGTCATTCAGTTTTTTGCAATGGCTTTCTTTATTATACAATATTCATTAGACATTACCTATAACAAGCCCAACTTCACATTTCGCGAAAAGTTGCAAGAACAGGGCGTCGTAGTGTTGTTCATTAATACAAGTATGATGTACGTAATTTTGGCAATGGAAAGTACGAAACTTCGAGCTTGTATCGAACAGTTTGAAAATGATTGGGTTAAAATCTTCGACGGTTCGCGTGAATTAATGTTAAAACATGCCAGGTTTGGACGAACTTTCACAATAATGACTTTGAGTATCATGATATTTGCAACAACACTCTGGCAAATTGTAGCACTGTGTAAGAAAGCTACTGTTGTGAATAATGTGAAGAACCATAATTTAGCTTTCCCGGCTTACAACTTTATTTTTGACACATATGCCAGCCCATACTTTTATTATGAATTTCTGTTCCAAATCGCAATTAGTATTATATATACGGCGATAGTTTGCAATATGTGCATCGCGGTTGTTTTAACTATACACGTATGTGGACAGATTGAAATTTTAAGGTCAATTATAAGGACTATTGGATTAAACAAGAATGAATCAATAAAAAAGATTGATATTAAATTTGCAACTGTTGTTAGAAAGCATTATGATATATTAAGGTAATTCACTGCAAAAAGATAAGAAAAGTTTAAGATTTTAATGGTGCACAGTATATTAACAAAAGAAGATTCGTTTTGACTTAAGTCACTAATTAAGACCAGATTAGTTTTGTTCGCATAACTCGTTTTTAAATTCAAACCCGATGAATGCCTTTCAGATTATTTATAATATAAAATTGAAATATTACTTTTAATTAATTAACAAAATTGTTTTTAACTACAAATAATTTTAATACGATCCAAAAAATGATGGTTCTTAAAGGTTTACGATTAATGGTGTCATGGCTTTTATTTACTAAAAAAATTGCATAGAAAGGAATTGTCAACTGCCAACACACAGCAAACTCGAAAACGATAAGTCACGTATTCAAAGTCATTTTAGCCGATCTATGGATTTTGGACAAAAGCCGAAACCTGCCCCATTATATTATTAATAAAAAATATATTAAAATTTTTAATCATGTTAAAAACCGTAATCACGACATATGATTTATAAGTCCAGGACCTTTTTAAACACCTACAGTGACATCTGTAGAACAATAGCAATTTTCAATTCGTGAGTACAATTCTTCACAAAATTGAAATAAGAACCCGCGTGGAAAAAACATTGTGGCAGAGTCTATGGCAGCACTGTGGCTAAGACTGTGGCATGCGGGAGCCCACAGTCTTGGCCACAATAAGCCACACATGTTGTCGCAATGGTCGAGCCATAGTGGCTGACAAAGCATTTCTATATAAAAAAAAAAATTACTTTATACTCACCTTGATTTGAACTCCCGATCTACAGTTTATAAGTCACATGTCTTACCACTCGGCCATTCACGACCTCTGTTGATCAGTATTACGGTTCTCAAAGACTATCAGCCTTATAGTGTAGTAGTACGAGTGTCTTTGAGAACCTTAATACTGGTCAACAGAGGTCGTGAATGGCCGAGTGGTAAGAC
>JABFPN010006292.1:0-11791 GCA_022817305.1 Leptoteleia sp. ZL-2020 | reverse complement strand
GGAGTTGACTCCAAAACCAACTCTTAACGCGGAGTTGGCGTGAAAACAGTTGCAACAACTCCATTTACAGTTGCTGCAATCATATTTTCAGTTGTTACAATTGTTTACGCGTCAACTCTACTCATACTGTTGGATAAACTGCGCCAATTTTTCTCAGTGTAAAACTACTGGCTAGCAACTGGGTTATATTTCAGCCAAATAGCTATAAATACCAGTGAGCAATAAGCAATAAGCTATAAAAATGCCAGTACAGAAAATACTGCCTCCAATACTACGCTACCATTGGACCATATACAGTTCCCACTCTAGTAAAACTTAAAACAATTCTCAATCAATATCCCCCATTAATTTCCACAGGACACTATCCATCACAAAACACTTAATAATTAAAAAGACAGAAAAGTCATATAAAGTGTAAAGCAATGTCCAACAAGCAAAATATATAAAGGATCTTTAAAAGAAACCGAAACGACCCTCCCAGGCGTTTCATTACCTAACATAACTGCCCGGCGATCTTTAAGCCTAAAATTTATTCCCCGCGAAACGATGATCGAAGACTAGTTCACCTCGGCTGCAAAAAAAAAAAAAAAAAAAATAAGAAAAGCACTTAAAGCGAAACCCTCGAACGGGAGCAACATCCATCCTGGAAACACTGAAACTGGGGGGCCCATAAACAAACGCTAAACGCAAACAGAGCTGGCGAATAAAAAGCGGGAAAATCAAACGCCCATTTATACGACTATAAAAAGCAGCGCTGCATTAACGGAGACCCGGAGGGCTTTGATCGCCTCTCGCATAATAACGCGCTCGACGAAAACTGTGTCAAGAGTGGGAAACCGGCGCGAAGAAGAAGAGGCGGGGGGGAAAAAAAAGAAAAAAAGGCAAAAAAAAAGAAGAAAAAGAAAAAAAGGAAAACGAGAAATATCCGTGGAATAACAATTTCGACGAAAATAAAGTAAAGCCTAAAGCAGGCAAAGTCCGCGGGCTTATCTCGCAAGCGGGTGATATACGTCCGGGTGAATAAATGGTCTCTTAATCCACTCCCTTCAGGTTTACGGGCTGCCGGATACAATGAACGTACGTAATGACATCGCGGGTTTATCTCTTGGCCTCTTAATTGTTTGTTTTCTAACAAAGGTGGAAGCGCGGAGAATCGTCAGCGAAATAGCGGGATGGGGTGGCGCGCGGGGGTGGTTGGGTGCCCGGAGCTTCTCTAAATGACGGGGATACGGAGGGGGGAAGGGGGAGGGGGGGCTGGGAGAAGGGCCTCGGAAAATAGCGAGAACCGTGGCGGTTAGAGTTGATGGTAGCGCGGGCGATAGCGGCGAGGAAAGAAGGCGTGTAGGAGATGCCAAACGTAAAAAGAAAAGCCGTTTCGTTGCATCGTTACGACGGGGGGGGGGGGCCGAAGGTGGAGGCTCGGAGGGAAGCTTACAAACCGCGTTGTCTCGCTCCCGCCAGATAGCGTCCCGATGGTTTTATGACTCGAATTGCAGCGACCTTCGTCTGCCAACCGAGATTGTATTTGCCGGCCCTTCTCGCTTCGCCCGAGATAACGGAAAATGGCGGAAAATCGATTATCGGCTGGGAAAAGTAACTGCGAATCGGTCATTTGCTCCGAGGCGGGGTAATGAACGCCCGAATTTCGGACGGGGATCGTTGCCTCGGTATCTTTCAAACGAGGCGGGCTGACGGTGCCCGGGTCGGGTTCGATTTTTTTCCCCTCTTTCTTTTGTTTTTTTTTCGCCCCCAAGTCTTTCCACCTTGGGTGGAAAATGTGTTCCGGTTAACCGGGCTAGTTAAAGGAAGAAACTCCGCGAGCGCTGTTTGTAACATAATACGCAAGTTGCCGCGGGTGAAGAAGTCAATTGCGAGATTTGCTTTGTGTAAATGGTTGATGCTAGAAAAATTGAAGGAAACGAAGCTTGCTCGGGGGATCGGAATTGAAGGGATGCTTTTTCTTTCTCTACGAGATCTTGATTAAAATTTAACATGAAGGCACTGATACGATAATTTTTAATTTTTTTTTCCTTTTTTGATACTGCTTTTGTCTCGTCATTTGATCCTTTTTCGCAAAAATGAAAATGGATGTTTGATTGAAGATTATCCTCTGACAAGTATCCCGGAATTATGTACACCGTGATCGAAACAGTATTCTCAAATCAAGAAACTTTTATTAAAAAACTTTATTATTGTAATGAAAAAAATAATTCTTTTTTCATCGTAAATATTACATGCTTTTCGAACTCTAATTGGACGTTCCAATTATATTCCCTTTCTTGATTATCAACTAATTGTATCTTCAAATAAAAGTCATAAACGTTTGTGATAAATAATATTTATGAATTTTAAATTTTATTCGACGATATAAACCTAAAAATGCGTACAAATGACGGGACATAATATCTCAATGAAATATTTCTGCGAAAGATAAAACAATATGCATCTTTGAAACAATGAAATTACTTCTCTTTGGGTATGAAATTTAACTGCGTTCTTTAATCTATCAGATGAGCTAGTTAGCTGACTGAACAATAGGTTACGAACAAAGTGAAAAATATTTCTTAACGTTATTCATTTTACCGAGTCATTGCGTTACCTTTCAGCAGTAACGATGCAACATTATTCGTGCTTCCTAAAGAAATAAATTCATCCGATGAATTGATATCTATGAAACAGTGTTACCTACGAGCAAGAGATATAATAAATATCCATAAATAATTTATCTTATGGGGACTGAACATAACCTCAATGTCAACAAAAACTACTTGGATTTCACTGTGTTTTTGGATTAGATAAATTTGTATGGCTGATCCAGCCATACAGTCTATATAAATTGAATCAACTAGCCAGGCTACACGGAGAGAAAAGATTAATAAAAATTACTGACATTGTTGGTAAACTGGTCATATACTTGCAAGAATTTAAAAATTACTATTCTAAGTTAGTAAAACATATGAATTTGTTGAAAATGATTCTTAGAAAGCTGACACTTTTTACTAACTTAGGATAATAATTTTTCAGTTCTTGCAAGTATATGACCAGTTTACCAACAATGTCAGTAATTTTTATCAATCTTTTCTCTCCGTGTAGTTTTCATCAGTTCGACTCACATAAATTTGTTTGGCTACGATAATTATAATTTCTACTTATCCCAATAATGGCCAAACAATATATCTAACTTAATTAGAAATTTAGTAGTGCACTTCATATTTTTTTTTTCGTGTACACATCCTCATTTAAAATAACGAAAATACGATACCAGAATGTTGCGGGGGATGAAAAATCTCGGATTAAGCTTAAAATCCTTCATTCGTTACGTAGCATCAGAAAGTAGTATAAACAAATGTAATTAATTGAATTCAATATTTCGCAAACAATCCGCGTTCTGCGTGCGATTACTCGTAACCGATGAAAAGTGGCTGTCGCAGTTTTCAATTGCGCCGTAGGAAAACGGGAATAACGCGCTGAATAATAATTCCAGATGTGTGACTGCAGCAGAACGACGAAAGAAACCGAAGGAACATCAGAATAGTCAGACATCGGGGATATACGCGACAATTTTCTGTTGGCTTATGCAAATGCTAAATCTGCGCTCTCGCCTTCGCGCGCTACGTGTATTCTTGTCACGGTGAAATTTTTCATTAATACGACATAAATCTGCATAAAATGTCATTTGACTCGATTAAGTTTAAAATCGCGAATGAAAATGACTCGGTAATGGGGGTAATTCCGCGCAAAAAGCTCGACTGAAAATTACGTGCCAAGGGACTGTTTGAGGATGAAATTCGTTATTGCGAAAGAGTAAACAAGTTACGTGGAAAATCTCGCGGGAAGAAGAAAAAATTAATAAAATAGCGGATTTTTGGTGGTTTAGTGATATTCGACGGTTAATTCTAGTATTAATAACCGGGGCCCAGGGTACGTTAGCAATCAGATTGTTCGACACGATAACAACGTAATCGTATTATTATGAATTTATTGTGAGATAGGTGCTGGATGGAAAGGAGCAATAAACTCAGAAAAATGGAGTACGTTATTACCGCATTTAGATAATAATGGCTCCCCATTTTGTAATCGTTAATTTTTAAAACAGACAACACCGAGGAAAGAAATAGTAGTATAAATTAATAACATTCTCCGCATTAATTGGCCACTAAGTTTATAAAATGAAAATTGTTGATAAGTATTGCGCAGAAATTTGGCATAAATAAATTAATATTTCTTGTAAAAGTAATAAAAATGATCATTTCAGCACAATACATGTCGAATTTTTTTCATTTCACAATCCAAATATTCAGTTAACACAAATTATGTCAAATTGTAACAAGATTTTTTTTTCTCCGTGTATTCTTCTAATACATACCTAATTACTTCATTTAATATACACTTATTAGTTCAAAGTAATTAACTTCAAAAAGTCAATAAAACGCATCCTTCTTGCTGAAATCTCAAAGTAAATACCTTACGTACATGCAATGTTGATTCAACTATAGAATAAGGTCGTATGGTTGAAACAACTATAGACGTTCGTTATCAAAGCAAATATTCTAATTTTGAGTATATTTTATATATCTTAACGTATTACGTCTTAAAATAAATACGTATAGATATTTCGACTGCAGCAATTTTTCAATTTGTACCACAAATCGCGATGCAAGTGAACCTAAGCTGTGAAAGAAAAATAAAGGGGGGAAAAAAAGTAAAAGCGCGCGCAACGAGTCCGGATGCAGGCCTTGGATATATGTTCGAAATATTCAATGACTCGGTGCGCATTAGACAGGTGCGTGCGCGTCAGCCACGCCACTCACAATCGAGACACGGAACGGATGTTGGTGTAACAAAGAGCCCGAAAGAATTCAGATTCACATCATCAATCGATTAAGGGAGATACAAATCTCGCCGATTCGATCTTTCTAATTGCCCGCCGTCACAATATTCGCGCGGGATATTCTTGAAATCGGTATTTCTAAATAAGACGGCGCTTTCCTATTACGAAATGGCAACAAAAGGATTCCGCAAGACAAAGGTTCTAACCGAGGAAATAAAACATCGTTTATGATATTCGCGGTATCGACGAAATAGCGACGTTTTTGAACATTTGTCAGTCATCAACTTTTATTACGATGCCATTGTAATCGTATTATTTACGAATTTATTGTGGGAAAAATGTTACGTGGAAAGTGATAATTGACACGGAAAAATAGATCGTTAAAATAACACTGTAGATTGGTGTAATCTCTTTCAGATTAGGAATTCCATTTTATTCAATTAAATGTATTAGTTATTATGCAACTTCTTTATTTGTTCAAACAATTTTAAGGTCCACAATGTGAACATTCGCTAACAAAATGTTAACCATTTTTTTAATATTAAAAATAAATTAATGTCCCTTTTAAAATATTCTTTTCAATTTAAAAATATCTCTTTTGCAACAAATATTCAACTAATTTGCTTCGTTGCAAAGTTATAGAAACTATTTGCCGATTGTAACGAAGAATATTTTATAAATTTTAATCCTCGAAAAAATATACGCGTGATTTTTGATTCCATTGAAAATGAAATATGAACTTTTTTCAAACAATGCCTCCATTGATACATTTTTAATCAAAATGATACTTTGCGATAAATAAAAATGATTTTCAACAGAAAATTTTTTTCCAACGTCCATTCAAACGTAAACGATACAAAACAACACAAAAAGTGGGGAAATTAAAAGAAAAAGCAAAAGCTTTGCTTCGTCCGAAAACAAATGTAACGCGATGTTCGAACCGAAAATGTCCCCCTAACTATTGCAATTACATTCGGAATGGCCGCGGCAGTTGCCTTCAAAGAAGAAATACGGAAGCGGGTAATGAGATTTCGGTCGGCGCTCGGTCATAATATTCGTTACAAAATATGCAACGTAACGAATCGCGTAATGTTTAATGCATAGCGCATAATTCTCGAGATTTTCGAAATTTCGGCGCCGAGCCAGCTCAAGACAGAAGTTTGCTCAAGTCTAACGGTTTCAAGCAAACAGAAACACGCCATCGGATCTAAATGCGAAACTCAATTAACCTTACGAAAGTATATGGTGGGATTTGCATTTAAATCTTAAATAACGCCCGGTTATTAAAGCGACGGGGGGCTACACCCCGGTCCTACGGAGCTTTTTCATTTCTAACGTTTCTCTCGCTTTCTTCCGCCGCCATTGTCCGACATAGAATCTGTAAACAGAGGCGTAACCGCATTTAAAATGGAAATGTCGCCCCCGTCAGAGACACAATGTAATTTTCCCCGATAGAATTTGTCGGCGTTAGTTGGAAATGGCTCGACATCATTCCTGGATATGATTTCCTCTCTCGATCAAAACACCGCCGAGATTAAGGGATTTTGTAAACCATTAATAAATTATGCATTACGCCGGGCAAATACCCCCGGTACCTGAAATTAATTCTTCTGAAACAATTTGCCAGGATTAAGGATTCGTTTGATAGTAGATTGTGGCCTGGTGAAATTCAGTCGGGGTATGCGCGCAGGCGCGCAATTATTTTCAGTTTCAAAGAAACTACAGGAAAATTCGATTATATTAATGTGAAATAAGAAAGGAAAGCAAAGGTAAACTTGAAAGATTTTGGATAAAGTCTTAATTATATAGGGAAGATCTATAAAATGAACGATATTCTTATATTATGGAAATCTGACTAGGCTCTTATGTATTTTGCCATATTTTTGCTTTACTATATATCCATATATTAGGGTTAAATAATTTTTACCGATAATCTTTCCCAAATTAAAATCCCCAAAAATAAAAAAAAGAAATCCTAAAAGCCAAGATTCAAACTCGAATCAATGTCTAATCCATACAACCATCAAAAACCCCTCATAATTTGACAATAACAAACTAACCAATATTAACATTTATTATCGAACGAATAATTAATTAATATCGATCAAATCTTAAAAACTAGTCTTAATTTACCCAATCCCTAAACCGAATCAGGGTCTCAACGAAAAATCCCACCGTCAACATTTCAAATCCGAAACATTCGGCACATTTTAACGGAAAAAGGAACCGAGTGATTTCGCACACAAACTGATCACGAGCCCCCCAAACCAGCTCTCCGAGGTTTAATACGTGTAATAAGATTGTAGTTAGATGCGGGGGGGAAAAAGGGGGGAAGGAAGCAAGGAAGAACGAGCAAAGGTGAAACCGCGATAGGAAGTTAATAAAGGGCCGGCGATCGTTCGGCGGAAACGGATGAGACCGTGCTTCGGATAGAGATACATTCGATTGAAATAAAGTGTCGCGCGCGAGGGGAGGAGGCTCCGGGGGGAAATAGTGAAGCTGAGGGAGGGAGAGAAATAAAAAGAGAGGAAGGAACGGCGTGAGTCAATAGCGACCAATTCCGCGGCGCAAAAGGATTCTGCACTTTTGTGTTTTCCTTTGCGTTCGGGTGGTGCGGTGCGCCACGGGAAGAAGAATGCCCGGCCATTGTCGGCGCCGCAAAGAGGGTGCCTCGTTCGCGTTGTATTTCGAACCGAGCGGCAGCCGGTGTGTTGCCGGACTCGCAGCCACGCTAAGACCGTAACAAAATGATTGGTTACATTGGCTATAGCGGCAAAGAAAAACCGAGGGAAAATCGTGTTTTACGCGCTGTTCGCGGGCTTCGGTGAAAAATCGCGTGCTTTTAAAAAGGCTCTCGCCGCGAAAATTTATGCCCTTTGTTGGAGAAGAAAAAAATATATATATATATATATCTTACAAGTTTCCTTTTATCATTCGGCCGGACTTCCTTCTTTTTAATGGCAATTTATTTGATTAATCAGAAATAAATAACCGCCAGGCGGAGAGGGGAATTTGTATGAAAAACGCTCCGGGGAGCTTTATTGGAAAGAAAAAGCCCGGGCGATCTCGCTCGCGTACCGTATCTTAATCAATTTCGAATTATTTGTTCCCGCTAAGTAGTTTATTATTGCGGGATTTGTTGCGGTATTATTTCCGATGAATTTGCATTGCGGTAATTTGCCGTGCTTTATTTTTGCCCTGTAAACATAGTCTTGCGATTTTTGACGCGGAAAATTGCTTTAAAGAAAAATAGAATATTAAAAAATTGTTTAGTTGTATATTCCCCACCGTTTACTTAATATTTTACAGTTATTAAACTTTCTTAACTTGAAATAGAATTTGGCGAAGTTTCGAAAGTTCGTGAAAATTTTATGAAAAAGTTTCCGACTTTTCCGCCCCCCCCCCCATTGAAATAAATTTTGACTGTTAACGGAGTATTACGAACATTATTCGAGTATTAATACGCGCGTTTACACACTTATAAGACATATGTATTTGTATCCATGGATTCGCTCAACCGTTGGCCATCGGTGCCACATCCGTCCTAAAGTTGAACAATGCGCATCTCACATTTGAATAAGATAAAAATGTAAAATTCAACGCGAAGCGAATTGTTCTTGCAATGTACGTAAAATAGAAAAAAATTTATATTTCTAATGTTGCGCATTAACATTTATTTACGCCTACACGGGAAAAAATATCGCACTTAAATTCAGTTGATTTTCTTTTGTTTTTAATTTTGTCTTTGTTCAATCCCAATGTTTACATACAGCTGTCCTTTACGATGCAGATTTAGCATTGTATTCCGTGTAATTCCAAGTTTGATATTTTTCCCCGTGTAATGCTTACATTTCAAATATTTACTTAATAAAAGATAAAAAAAAGATTACACTTCCTCATTAATAAGTCTTTTATCAAAATCATCCACAAGTTATATCCCTGATAATTATATTACGTTTAAATTTTTGAATTCTGGAAGGAAATATGAATTTGACCGCCTGAAACTTCTCAACAGGAAGTTACGTCACCTCACCATCTATTTTTCTTACACTAACTATACTAACAATTCCGGGGCCAGGAGCGTATCATCATGGTGCGCCCTCAAAATTACCGCTTTACATGTAACAATTTCGGAAACGTCCGCGAAACAATTTTAGACCGTTGCTTCTAATTAAAATTCAAGTTTACACGATGTCCCTTAGAAGTAACTTTATTACACACATCAGTTGGTTCGAAAGGTCAATAAAACTATAATTCATCATCAAACCTGTCCATTAAACGAACAAGTTTAATTAAATTTCGCTTCGCTTTGTATTGTTAAAGGCGCGTGGGGGGAACAATACGTGCAAATTTAAACAACATTATTTTTCAAAAGCTTAATTACGCCACGTTATACAGCTTTATCATACGCGCCATAAATATTTTACTTACGCGGAATAAAATAAGCGATAATTGTAACATGCGATACGAGAAAGGGAATAAGCAACTTAGTTTCGCGAAACGTAAAAGCAGTGCTTTGCTATAAAATTATGTGTGAAATAAACTTCAAATATAACGTTACTGCGAATTTCCCTATGTTAGTTGGTTATTAGCCGCGCGGCGTATTGTTCTTTTAAATTCGATTTGTAACTGCGTTTAATTACAGTTTTCAGTGGAATTCAACTCGTACTTACAAACACTTAAAATAAATACTAAAAGCATAATTTTAACAAAGCTCCTGCTTACGAAACAATGATACATTCGTTTGCTTTTCCGTCAAAATGAATTCCCACATTTCTCGATTACCAATGCAACTGAATACAAAGAAAATTATTTCGAAATATATATATAATTTGCAATTGTTAACATTGAAATTAACAAATTATTATTATTATCATCATTACTAAATTTATGATATAAAAATGTGCGGTTGAAAACTGAACGACTCAAGAATCCCATTGATTACATAAAGAGAAATTCGAAATATGTAAAGCATATTCACGGCAGGGAATCAGATCTAGCTGCGGTACAGCGGGATTAATTTTGAGTACACTGAGAGGAAAATATGAAATTAGTGACTAGCGTACTATAGTTACTTTTCGTAATTATCAAAGGTATTAGTTGCACCTACTATAGAATTTATAATAACTGTAACTACAGTTTTATCATTCTTTTAACCATAAACTATACTCAAATTGCATAATTGGAATAACTGTAATTATTAATTATTGTAACCACATTACTGTAGCAAAAACA
Source organism: Leptoteleia sp. ZL-2020 (assembly GCA_022817305.1). Taxonomy (NCBI): domain Eukaryota; kingdom Metazoa; phylum Arthropoda; class Insecta; order Hymenoptera; family Scelionidae; genus Leptoteleia; species Leptoteleia sp. ZL-2020. The sequence continues at coordinate 1,725 of JABFPN010006292.1, read as the reverse complement.
ATTTTAATGTATACTTATAATAACTGTATATAGAGTAAAATATTAATGTAACCATTCAAAGTATAACAATTCTAGCACGTTAGGTACACTGAGAGAAAAGGATATTAAAAATTAAGTTTTTTTCTAATTTATGTTTTGTCCGTTTGATGTCGCTATTCATCAGCGTCGCTAATCTATTCCCTATGTCTTTTATAAACCAATTATTAAACAATTTACTAAAATTTAATAAACAGATAGTTAAATTGCACGAAATTACATAGAATTACTTTTTTTAATAAACTAATTTAACCAATTTTAATCAATTAGTTTGCCATACAATGATATTCTACAAGTATAAAACTTTTCATTAAAAATTAATACTTTTTTCTCTCCGTGTATTGAAAACCATAACTCTTGCCACGTTAACGCAACTATAATTTATTGAAACAACTAAAACCGTAACCATATCAAGTATAGTAACTATAACAACTATAACCCTTTTTCTCTCGATGTAAAATTTGAGCCTTACAAATGGTTTCGAATTTATCGCGATACATTTTCGAAGTCGGCCATTACCTTAATATCCTTTGAGGGGGGGAGGGGAGGGGGTTGGATTCCGATATTTCATAAAATAAGCGGTCCTTCGTAAATTGCGGGGGCGCTTTAAGACAGAGCGAGGAATTACCTGCGAGAATACGAGGGAAGACGCGGGCAAATAAAATAAGCATAATTTATTTTGAAAATGGCCGCCGGGACGAGATACAAATTGGAGCGGAAAAGAAACGAAACGAAACGCGGCGGATAAAGGGAGACGAAAAGTTAGCGCGTAATGATAATGAAACGAACGAAATTACAGTCAACGTAATAATGCCGACACGTGAAAATTCGAGTTTGTTAATTAATGTTAGCTCTCGGGGAAACGTACGGAGATGCGCGGAGCATGTTTTATGAAGACTGGCCAAGCTTTCGGTAAACGCATTTTCCACGTTCCCTGAAATTATCTCCTCGACCTTTGTCGTTCGCCGGCGATTCGATTATACGCTTGTACAGTCATCCTCGCACGGATTCGACGTTCGACGGGGCCAATCCACTTATCGCGCGCGTATTAACAACTACGTCGAATTTACTTCCACGCGGAGTTCCCCCCTCCCCTCACCGCTCGCTAATCCAATTTTCTTAATTCCCGGATTAAAGTTGGATTAGATCCCGAAATTCATGATTTTTGCCCGATGTACCGTAATGGCGCGCGATTTCAAGCCCGCGGTTCGTTAACGAACGCCGCGCATTTTATTTTTTTTATTTTTTTATTTTTATTTTAAACACCCTTGTGTTGTCTTATAAAAACGTGTCGCGGCCGTAACGAAAATAGCGCGTTTTACGCTTCCATTAAAAGCGCGGTACCAAATAAACTTGAACCTCGGTACCAAGCCCGTGGAGTTTATCGAAAAATTGGCAGACCGTGGAAAAAGTATAACGAGATATTGTGTTGTTGTCGAAGAAGAATTACCGCGGAAAGTCAGCTCGGCGCCAAAAGTGCGTGCAACATTATGATTCGCTGCGAAAATGTAATCGAAAGATGTTGGCACGAAAATTGTCCAATTCTATCGCGTCGCTAATAGCCCTAGTAAAAATTTTTCGTGGCATGCCACATTAGTGGTATGGTCCTTACGTGGATATCACATGTACAGCCCTACCTAGGTTTGCCATATCAGGGCCATATAAGGTCCCTATTAGGAAAACATGAGA
>JABFPN010006291.1:0-11791 GCA_022817305.1 Leptoteleia sp. ZL-2020 | reverse complement strand
ATGTGTAACTATTTTGAGGACGTCCTCGAAAGCGAAAAAAGTCCTCAAAATGTATGTTCCATCACTTTTTGCGTCCTCAAAATGTATGTTTCACAAATATATATATATATATATATATATATATATATATATAGAGTATATATTGTAGATTGTAAATTTATAACATATATTTCTTATCCTCTTGTATGAAGTGTACAAATTAGTAACAATCTTATTTATAGAAATATTAATAATAGAATAAATTTTTTACATAAATGCATTAAAATAATGAACAGAAGTAACTTGTGTTCCAGTGCGTAATATGTGTCAATGCTAAAGCTACTATGCAAACTGCACCGTGCGGACACCGGGTAGTGTGCAGGTAAATTAAATTCTGTATTCTCCCAGTTTAATAAATTGAATTCATTCTGAAAAGCGAACTGGCTAAACAATCAGATTGTAATATCAATTGGAATAAAAGTTAACTCAATTTTTGAATTTATTGAATTTCAAATAACACGACGTCAATTTATTTTAAAGGCGCTGTTTTGTCAAAACAATACAAATGGCTGTTTCTCAGAGGCTTCTGCCATTAAGATGCGTAATATGTAGAGCGAAAATACTGCGACTTAAACAGACGTTAATACCAAGAGACGTAAGTAATATGACAATCTGATATCAGAATGATTATCTTTATTCCATTAAATTTATGTTCTCAATCCAAGTACTTGATCACTTCATTCGTAACCAGTACTCTGTTTATTCACAGTATTCAATGTCGGGCAAGTCTTGGATTTTGCCACAAAGTGCGTCAGAGTACAACATGGGCACCGGGGTTCCTGTTGGAATATCTGTTCCGGGTGGTAGGTGGAGTGCGGGAAGTGTGCCAACCTCGGCATCTCTGTACTCTATGGCTAGTGGATCGTCATCTATATCTGGTAAGTTACACCGAGAAAAATAAATAGCATATTTAGCAATAAATCCTCGAATACTGAACCTATACGTTCTTTGTATGTGTATCACTTATAATTTTTGGGAATTTTGTCTATACACATTGTATAGTATTCTATGTTTATAGAACTGTATGCATTACATATATTTAGTTTTTCCATAAATTATTACAGTTACACCTACAGAGTACATATAGGTTCAATACCCAAGAATTTATTGATAAATATACTATTTCATTTTTCTCAGTGTAAAGCTTTTTTATTTGTTGAATAGAAAGTAATCCTAATCTCATCCCTTGAATCACACATGCAGAACGATCCTTCACACAGCCTAAACTTTTTTTTTTATTTCATTCATTACCAAAAATAAAGTTTAAGCTGACAATTACAGAACTTTTCTACGAAACGATATAGAATGTAAATGCAGTACATGTTTAAATGAAATGCGTCGTTTATCATTTTAATTTTTAATTCAAAGCACTTAAAATATCTCGAAAGGCGACCATAACCAGTAATTCTTGATATAAATTTTTGACCAAGCAATATTGTTTGATAGATTCATTGAAAGTAGGTACAAAGATATGGCAAACATGGCCAAGTTTTAGTTGCACGACCATTGAGGAGTTAAACTATAAAAACATTAATTCTAAAATTACATTACAAATTACATTTGATAAACTATATAAAAATTCATTTCCTCACATATTTCATGTACATTTGAATGCTGCTCCTAAGGAAATAATAGAAATCACACTGAATTTCGTGTATTCGCATATTATATAACACTTACATAAACCCTAAACATTGACAAAGAGACTGAAATTAATTAACAGAAATTTAACTTTTGTTAAAAACAAAAACATAATAATAAAATAAGAGCTTAAATATTTAAAAAATATGGAGAAAACAGTGGAGAACGATGGACAATCGTTTTAAACCAATTTTTTACAATAAAGCCTTGAATTAAGAATAAAACACCTAATAAATAACAACAAATATAATTTAAATCAATAGATTACAATCCTATATAAAATTGATATTGGTATTAGGCGTATCTTCTGCATCATCGGCCACAATATCATCTGGTAGCAGCAATGCAAATTGTAGTCTTGGCAAACCAACAAGAGTACGTCAACCAACTGGAGCAAGTCTCAGAAGATCTCAAACTCAGTCTATGAAAATGCGAATTCAGGTAATATTTAACCACTGAAATTGTCTAACTAATATTAAGGAAGACTTAAATTTATTTAAACAGAAACTTATTGACTTGCACATCTAAATTCCACACATCATTTCCCAATACTTAATATAATTATCAATAATCAGACACACACTCGACTCTGGATATAGCACCTCTGACTATAAAGACACTCTATAACTCTTTAAAAAGACACAAAAGATATAGTTTGCTACATATAATACTTATAGTAAATTTTAACATGCAGGAATATCAGGACCCTGTGTCTCAGATTAATAACGAGGACGAAATCTTGAGGGAAAATCGCGATCGAAGATTACCACCCATCAAAGAATTCCAGAGAGATTTTCGCGTTGGAAAAGCCTCTACTAGATTAAGGTGGGTCCACCGAAATCCTTCCATTAATCCTTCCATTATACATTAATCCTCAAAGTCAATATTTACTCAAAAAAATAATATATAATTCTATTACATAATTATATTTTTATGCCACAACTATTTTAGTAAAACACTAAAAAATATAAGAGTAAAATTTAAAACACTTTAAATTAATTTAGAGATATCTTCATTATTACATTTAATATAAATACTTAAAATTAATAAAAAATTCCCAGATGTGCGCAAAAAATAGTTACCCAACTGGAAACAAGCCCAAATCCTCGTATTTCGCCGTCGGACCCGACGACGTCTACCGCTTCAACGACAGCGAAATTGACCATGAAATCCCGGTCGCCAACAACACCCAAGTCTGCATTGACAGTAGCGCAGGAGGTGCAAAAATCGAAGAAGGAGAAGGAGCGTGAGAAGGAGCGGGAAAAGGCTGAAAAAGCAAGACTGAAAGAGGAAGAGAAAGTGGAAAAGGCAAGGCAGAAAGAAGCGAAAAAGTTGGCCAAGGAGGAAAAGAAACGCGCCAAAAAAGAAGCTAAGGCCAAGCGTAAGGAAGCCGAGGAAGTTCTGATAAGAGACTCGAAGTAACAATTTATTTTGTAACCAAAAAGAATCCAACGGGGGATTCGATGTCTGATAATTATCAATGTCTTCGAGGATTTCTTTCGTTAACTAATTCACGTATGTCTTTTTTACATAAGCTACGAAAACAAAAAGAAAAAAAAAAGAGAAAAAAAACGTAGAATGCCGAGTAACCAATGGCCGATCAACATTTTGTAATGCCTATTGCGTTTCATTTTGAAGGCAGTGATATAGTTCTTCAAGGGCGCCACTACTTGATTGGTCCTGATTTACATTGTTGTTTCCGTTTACTTTAGACAATCGAAGATCGAGTGAAACACCGAAATTCATGTTAAAATTAAAACTAATTTACGAAACAGTTCCTCTAAAACTTTAGAAAGTTGTAGAACCTGCCTGTGAAAGCAAACTTTAGTTTCAATTGCATCTTTGTGAAGTCAACTTCCTTGGGAGTTGTGGCATTTTATAATTACCTTCAAACGTTAGCTAGAGTCGAAATCATTGGAAAATAATTCAAAATCTAACATTTCTATACGTCATCTCTGGCTTTGAAGCAATACATTTCAATCTTCGTATGAAAGTTAATTCCTTTAATTTAATACAACAATAATCATATAAGGATGTGTTTATTATACATTATCTAATATTTAGAGTTCAAATCTTATATTGACGTTAAAATATAAATTCATCAAAATTGCATCGAGAGAAATTTTTAACTCTAATTCATGGTGAGATAGGATTTTGTTCCATAAAGTAGCATTATTAAAAGTATTTCAGTAAAAGTATCAAAAAATATCAAAAGTTAAAAAAAATTAATAAAAGTGTAAAAGTATCAAAAAATTATTATTTGTCGATTAAATTTTAATTCAGGTAAATTTGGCATTTTACACAATCATGTAGTCAAGTTAGCACAAAAGGTAACAATTTTTATCACTGTTTATATCTTAGCGTACAATTAACACAATAAGCAATACAGATAATATTCGTAGGTAAGTAAAACGAAAAATCATCTAAGAAAACGCGGTAAATTGTTATATTACGCAAATAAAAATTTCTCTCATTGTACACTAAACGATTGTCAAATGATCTAATATTACAATGCTGATTGTCACTCTTTATTTGTCTAGAGTTTGATTTTTGCGCGAAAAAGCTAATTGATTACAAACTCGTGCAAATTTGGCCGTCATTTCGCCCTTGGTGCGTAATACATTCATTCTGGATACCGATACAGCGGCCTTTATACTTACAAAATATCATCTAATGATCGAACGAAAAGAATCGTGTCATCATCGGCAATAGAAAATAAGTCAACAATTTCTAGAAGCAGCCAAAATATATAACGTAATATTCATATCGATCGTGATCGCCCAGTCAACCACACATTACGCAACGATACCTTTAAATTATAACATGTGGAACGCGGGCGTCTCGCGTGCGTCGATTAATTAGCCCCGCAGGATTAACTTTGCGATATCATTGCGTTCAAATGAAGTGAGTTGACGCAAGTTTTAACGGAGAGTTAAACTAAACTCATGAAAAAAATTTATATAGATTGCCATATATGTGGGCATATATGTGGGATATATGTGGGATATATGTGGCATATACGCGGGCATATATGGGATATATGTGGCACATATGTGGGCATATATGCGAGCATGTTTCTGAAAACATATATGCCTATTTGAGAGACATATATGCCACCTATATAAAATTTTGTCGTGGGAAGACCTCGCAATTATTCCCTTCGAACATTTTGCATAATAACTTTCAGACATCCTTGCATTAGTACTGCATTAACACCGCGTAAATTCACGTCGTTCGTAGGCAAAGATATCGCAAAGTTAGCCTTGCAGGGGAAATTTAGTGGCGCGCGCGAAAACTCCCACGTTCCACATGGTACAACTCAAAGGTATCGTTGCGCAATGCGCGTGGTTAACTGGGCGTCGGACATTATTATGCATCTCAATTTTTTAGAATTTAAAGAATGAATCAAAATTACGCAAATTTCTGATACAAATGATAACGTAGTCGATAACATAAATTCGTCTTAATTTCATCAGCGTTAAATCATTTTGTATGTCATAGATTATTTCCGTGATACGTGCGTACGTATATTATCAATTTCAAGGGAGCCTACTCTTCGTTTTAATGGAAACACGAACAAACGATCTCCGCGCGTTTAGCAAACTGTGATGTAATGATATTAATCTAAAATAAAGTATCAAAATATAATAAATCATAATTCGCAATTTAATAGTTGCGCTTTTATTAAAAGTTACATGGTAAAGTAGATTTAAAACGTATTAAGACGAGGCATTATACAATGTTTCCATTAATATCCTTTGAGAATATATAGGACAATACGGTAATTAACCTTCATTATTTTTAGATTATTATTGTAAATACCGATCAATAAATATTACAAGCAAGGGGACATCAAAACAATTGTAATCGACGTTATTATAATTGCGCGATTCGGCGTTTTAGTTGCCAACCGATTCTTTCATTTCGCTTGTTTCGAAGCTGTTGAATTCGAAATATAAGTTTTTTATTTCAACTTTTAATTGTACTTTTACGATGTGAAAATCTTCAATGAGATTTTGCGAATTGCGTCTGAGAAGAGCAAAAGATTAAAACTTTCGTATATATATGAACATTATAGATTTTATATATGATTGAATGCATATAAATTTATTGTTAATAATTAAACTTGCGAAGAACATTAGTCTGATTTTATATTACTTTGGTATTAGCATTTTTATTGACAATCTTAATATCTACACGTAGAGAAGAGTCACAACAAATGCCATTATACTGTATAACAATGCTGACGTAAATTATGATGTATTTTAATAAATCAATAGTCAAAAAGTACAAGATTTATAATATTTATTAACATACAATAAATTAAACATTATAGGACGATTACTAATACGTTGATACTTGCCAAGTAGTGATAATTCACGAAATGATTTTACGTCAGCCTTGTTATGAAATAAAGTAATCTTTTTTTCTTGTAACTTTTGTCTGCGTGTATACGAAATTGTAGAAAAGCATTTGATGCAATTATCCAAAATTGTATATGCTATTTTACAATGGACGTTACTTTTTACAACACATGCACCGATTGTACTACTTTTTATTACTGTTAAGTTTTGAAAAGTAGCACTTTCTTGGCATTTATTGTGAATAATATTTTACGCGACACGATGCAATGTAGACAATTGTCATCAAGTGCTAGTATGACAGCACGTGCGGGAGGCAAGATCGCCAATTTTTTTGTAATATATTATTACAAATGTAACTTCGAGTCTGTGATTTTATTTGTGAAGAAGGTGTTCACCATTCTTTGGCCAACAAAATTCAATATCTAAAGCAGAAAAGTATTATTCACTGAAAAAATTTAGCTATTATTTATTATACTGGCATAATTTTTTAAAGTAATATTTTCAAATAATATCTTCTTAATGTGAAATAATACAACCTATAAAATATTATTCTCCTGTGCATAAAAATACAGCTGGATGGTAGCTGGATTTTGGCTGGATATTCAGCTGGATGAAGGATGGATCTTGGCTGGATGTAAGGCTGGAAAAAGGATGGGTTTGATGCGATTCCAGTCTGTTCAAAACGGCTGGATTCGCGCTAAACCCATCTTCTTTTCAGTCTTGGATTCAGCTAAAATCCAACTTCCATACAGCTGTATTTTTTCGGCTGGACTTTAAAGTATATGTTCATTTCGATGCCATAAAATACGATCCTGATTTTACAGTAAAAAAATATGATTTATATTTATAAACACTTCGTAATTATCAGTTTTAAAGATCTATGCGCATTATTAGATGCAAAAATGCTTTAAAACGACTTGAGCGCAATTCAATGAATAGAAATCATCTATAAAGCAGCTGCTCTAATAACTGTCATGCGGCAATTGAATGGCCGGGTGAATTTTGAAATTTAAATCTCTAAGTTGGATAAAAGTATTGTCCAAAGCTTTCAATATTGAAGAGACAAATTTAATTCTCAAAGAGAATGAAAAGATAAAAGAAATGTTAAACATTAAATTTGTTTCCTTAAAAGTTGAAAAGCCTTGGACAATATTTTTAAAGGAATTTCAAGCGCTATCCCCCTTTTTTTTGATGCGACCATTCAATTATCGTAGGACGCCAAATAAGTCAAATTTTAATATACATAAATAAACGATAAAATAATACAGTATACAGAGGAGTTTAAAAAAACAACAGTCTATACATGTGCATACATAGGTGTATTACACACATACTCCAACAGGTGCGGTGTAAAATAGACTCATAATATCATAATTGTTAACGAGATTATTAGTAGAAGAGAGTGAGCCATAGATGATTTAGCTTAGGCATGATAATAATTGATAACGATACGTCGCTGTTAATGTGTCGACCCGATACTTATTCAGAATTGCAATTAAAGTCGATTCAAATATACAATAGTTCCTTATCTGCGTCGAATAATCATGTTGTTTTCAAATAACCAATGTACCGTTAGTTTTCTCAGTGTACGAGACTAGACATAATTTGTAAAAATTAATTCCGCATTTGTTAATGTAACGATAGAAATAATAGAACAATGTCATTATCTAGAACCACTAAAACTCCCCTGTTAAGAAAGGCTTCTAAATCCATGTAAGACTATTTCTAGTTGTGTCTATAAGTATCTATGTGGTTTCTGTCCACAAAGTGTCCAAACCTGCATTGTATTATTATAAGATACCTTTACCTTATGTGCATTTACTTATTGATCTGTGTACACCTATGTGGAATTCCAAATAGAAGAGTAATAAAAGCTTCATCTAATTGCAATGCTTATTGCATTGGAATAATTGTATTTTTGTTTGGAATTCCATATACAAACAGATCAATAAGTAAATGCACATAAGGTGAAAGTATCCTATAATAATAGAATTTAGGTCTGGACAATTTGTGGCTGGAAACAGTATAGATACTTAGACACAAATGGAAATAGTCCTATATGGGTCTACAAGACTTTTCCAACAGGGTCTAAATAAGCCAACACTTTAAAGTTAAGATCAACTGAGAATTTGTTCGTTAAAGTCGAAAAGGAAGGACAAATGAAAGGCGGAGGTTTATAGATTCATATATACACGAGGTATAATTGCGATATGAGAAATGACTGAATACAATTTTTACGCGATAAAGATTTGTTGTAATCGCTTTTTAATATTTTATGCGTTGCAGTTATATTTCAGAATTGCAAGCCTAATAATGAAATCAAAAACAATTTTCTACCTGTTCGCGGCATCGCAAGAATATCAAAACGGAACGCCCCCTAATGAGAAAAATGCAGTTCAATCAAATGAATTACAGTAGAATCCAGTTTCATTCACACTTTACCGGGCTGAAAGCATAACTTTCCTCGTAAATGCCAATGGTTTAAACTTCGAATTGTGATTGGTTAATTTCTAGTAGTAATTTATGTCTTTATTTTATAATGAGACTTTGAATGGACCTAAAAAATAAAACAAAGGGTAATTCTAAGTAACCCTTTATGTACTCAAAAACCAAAAACAAAACAAAGTTTCTTTGAATTTTGTATTATAAAAACGTTTCATTCTTCAGTCCTATGGGTTTTGAATAAATTGCGTGTGAATAAAACGTGGGGTTCTAGTGTAAATAATTAATATGAGTTATTCGTAATATAATTGCACAAGTGGAATGTCACAGGCATATTGCAATGTGAGAATAATGACAGTTATAATTATCCGCATTATCAGTATTAAAGACCTATTGGTGACAGTGACCCAATGAAAACACTTGCTTACGATTAAACGTAAAGAATAGCAAAGGAACGTCAGAGTTTCCGCTGTGTTCATAACACACAAATTATGATAATAATAAAAGAATGCTCAATATTTAAGAATACTCGTCGAAATAACATTGTGCTTAATTATTTGAAACATTATCGATTTAGAATGACCATTTAAATTACTTACTTTAGGCAACTTAAATACGACAAAATAATCAATTACTGAAACAACATTAAAAGAAAATCACTGCAGTATTAAAAGCTGGCATTTTTTGTTAAGAAAATATCATATAACATTTTTCAAAATTATTTGGAAAATTTCTGTGATACACGGGAAAAAATGTGTGCCAAATTTGCATACTTCTGTGTTAAGTTAATTATTAAAAATGTAATCAGTACTATGTTATGTACATTAGTCTTAATATGATAAATTAAATACAAATATATATACATATAACTGTTTACATATAACTGTTTTAAAACTACTTTTATCTGATAAAGAAATGCTTATTTTGACAATTAGCAAATTATAATTCTCTTGTGTCAATAACAAATAATATTGTTTACTTTGTGAAGTCTTAAAAATTATGCATAATGGTGATACAGCACTAAGAATGTTTTTCCATATAATAGAGAAATGTAAAGAAACAAATAACATTAATAATCAAAATTTTTATAATCTAATAACGCATGGTCTGTGCTTTCATAGATCAAGAAGGCTGCAAATAAAGCATGGCATTCTATTTATAATAATAAAAACAGCATACTTCTATAACAACAAAATAAATTATACACAGAAAGCATGAAAAAATGATAAAATAGCTATTAAAAAAATTAAATACTAAAATTTAGCATCGACATTTTTTCCCATGTAACTATAATTTAAGATTAAACATGTAAGAAAGTTTCATAATTTTACAATTTTTTGTTTCTATTTCTTAATTCTACTTCTTTAATGAAGATTGAACATTATAAAATATTTCCTTCATTCATTGTGATAAAAAAAGTTTAACATTTGCTTTGAGCAAATTTTTTTGAGAGGTTAACAATGTTTATATTTGGATAGGACTACTCTCATTATCCGTAGTAATTATTAATGTTAAGAAAATTTGTTATCTAAACTCTATTTTCTCATCAAGGATATATTTTATCATTACACCTTATTGCACATATCATTACAAAACTAATTAGTATTATACAATGTAGCTTGTCAATTATTAAGCTTAAATGAGTATTGTAAGGTTGCATGTTAAACGGGTAATCGTAATGAAGGGTAATGAGGAGAAAAGTGTCCTTTAAGTAAAAAAAAATTATTAATAATAAAGTCGTTATTCTCAAATTGTATGAAAATTCCATAATTATCTGTAGATAGACGTTTAAATAAGAACTCTGAATTTATGTATAAAAAAAAGGGAGCTATTGGAGTGTTAAAATCAAAACTAATTTGTAATCCAGCTTTTGTATAAGACAAACTGATTAAATGATTTCTTCATTGTCATATATCATAAGACTGTAATTTATATTTTCAAAGCTATCAAATTTTTTAGTTAACCCTTTACTTTTTAAGGACGTAATGGAAAAGCTCAAAAATGGATAAAAAAACAGTTTGTCTTACGCGAACAAGGATGATAATACTACATTATAAAAAGTCAATTTAAAAGTATGCCTGAGAAAATGAATGAATGAATGAATAATATACTTGTATAGTTATGCGAAAACAGAATTATTGAAAATTAAAATCATGCTGGATAACAGTTTTATCGATTTACAGTTTTATTGTAAAATTAGATACTACATGTTGACAATAATTTTTTGTTTATAATCGTTATATGTAGAACATTAAAATAATATTGGTTTTTTTCTTTTAATTTAGCGTTTTATTTTGTATCAATTGCATGTTTTATAATTTTAAAAACGTTTTATTCAATGCAATGCATTTATGAGAAAAAATAATGTTATATTTTGCAATGCTTTGCAATGAAAATTGACATAGCGAACAAAATAATCAGTAGAAAATATCAAAACATGACTATGAGGAACCAAATTGCATGTACGTGTTGTACACACAGGTAAAAACAAAAGGCAATTGATATTAATTATTACATACATACCTATGAAATAAAATATTCATAAATGAATGCCAAAAAGATTGATGACCTTTAACACAAGAGGTTTTAATAAATTTATTATACGAAAATACGATAATTAAATTTCACTGTTCAACACCACAATATAAACAATATAAACAATATAAACAATATAAACAATATAAACAATATAAACAATATAAACAATATAAACAATATAAACAATGTAAACAAAGCAACTTTTTAAACTTGTTATACTTTGCATCATTCTGACGCAACTGCGCAAACTCAAAAGAACCAGAAAGAGAAAGACTCTCCACTCAGACGCAGTATTGTTTTCAACTGTTATTTAAGAACACTTATTAGTTTCATTTAATATTTTCTTAACCAATTTTATTAAATTTCACTTAAAACTACTTAGATATGTAGTTAAAAGTAAATATTAATTAAAATTATTATTCTGTTTTATTACATATCATAAGTATTATCTATCTCATTCACTGAAATATAGTAATACTGGAACGTGCACTGACGCGACAGAAACGAGCCGAGTGAGAACGCATGTCGCGGGAGAACCTGTCTTTGTTGTACAGTCAATTCTAAAAGTTGCAAAACATCAACTCCGTGCCTGCACCAGGATGAGGTACAATTTTTAACACAGCACACTCGTACCATCTTTATTAACGACATTATTTATTACAATAAACTTTTCTTTGTGTCTTGTGAAGACCGGTCATATACATTTAAACAATAACTCGAATTACAAATTTGCTCTGATTGTACTTCACGTGAATTTCGTACTAATG
>JABFPN010006290.1:0-11792 GCA_022817305.1 Leptoteleia sp. ZL-2020 | reverse complement strand
TAATTTTTACTGCAAGATGAAACCCAGTTAAAAACAGTAATTTTTTCTTTAATATTTTTGTCAGTGTACTACATGCAGAGAACAGATGTATTAAAAATTACTAATCTGATAGTAAAGTGGATATATGCTTGGAAAAATTAAACAACTACTGTCTTAAGTTAATAAAATACATCAGCAAAAATAGGTTAGATGAGAATCAAAAGTAAACACATCAAGTAAAGATTATCAACCGCGTTTCTTATAATTATATTTATTACAAAATTCATTTTGTTTTCATTTTCAAGTTTCAAAATATCAGTACTCACGTAACAAATTTGTTTTATCATTGATTCATTACAGTTCACTAATACACACAGTTCACTAATAATTAATCAGCTGACAATTTCTGATGTTGTTGCGCACGCAACTACTTCTAGTTTTTTAAAAGTTTTACTTGTGTGTATCGAATAAGAAAATTGCAAGTTAAACTTGCAAGTATTTATCAAGAAAAATTTAAGTTTCATCTAGAAAAGTTAAACTTGCAAAATATTAACAAACATCTTGCGATTTAATCTAGAATAGAATTCCTAGCGTAAAACTTGCAAGTATCTAACCACTGCTAGCGAAAATCTAGCAAAATTTCTACCTGGGTACGTATAATATAACGATATATATCCTGTCTCATTTTTGCCAGAGTTGTCATTAATTGTTGCAAAAATTTTACTACACTTTAAACGTACCATCGTGTAATTGAGGTAAAAATCACTGGCAGAAAAGTCAGCAGTAATTAATATAAGAGTTCTTCTAAGCCCATGGGGAAGCCTCACGTCTCAATGTGTCATAAAACAGTAGTCATAAAAATGTAGCCGTAAATGGTTAAACATCATATAACAAAGATTTAATACGTTTTTAGCGATTACTACAAATTGAAGATAAGGAATTAAAATGTATTTCGTTAATATCTTTATCGTGTTATATTTGTTTTTATATTAATTCGGGCGAAAAGACAAAGAAGTTATTGCGCGAAAGAGACAAATATGGCTGTACAATTTAAATCCTTTTGTCTTTGTGAAAATACGGAGTATGAACCAAACAATTAAAACAATGTTAGTTTAAAAAATTAAAAAAATACATAATTCAGATTTTCACAGTATTCAAAATATGTATGCATACAACTCTGGATATAACGGCCGCTTGAGAGGACTAAAATTTAGCCATAGTCAGTGGGTGCTATATCCAGAGTCGAGAGTATTTTAATTTCGCCCAAACATTGTCAATTTGTGAAAGAAGACAAAATCTCCATTATCTATACATTTTATATTATTTTAATTTGATAGTTGTATGTTAAATAATATTTCAATTATTGATGTTTTAAAATTAATCTTTAAATTATGTAATGAATTTGATATTAGTTTGTTTCGTATTTTTCATGTAAGGTCATATTTTTATGTTTCAGGGTCAGAAAATAGTAGTGTGTGTGTGTTGTGTGTAACAGTGAAAGAGTGACCAGTGCGTGAGTGCCAGTGACCAGGATGATCAGGAATGGACCCAGGTGTACTATGCTGTTTTAATAAGTAAGTAATTTTTAGAAATTAGATTTTTAAAATTGTATAACGAGAAAAAGTGTTGTTTGAAAATGTACCAATTAGTATAGTTTTAAATGTTACAATATTAGAAGGACATTTAAAATCAAAAAGGATGCACTGAAATATTTTAATAAAAATGTTTCAGTTTATCATTTTTCGAATTATAACTTTATAAATGGGGAATTGAAATTCGACATTTTCGTGTAAATTGTTCTCCAACGAATGAGAAATACTTAGAATATAGAATTGATAATTTTTATTCGGTAAGAATTTATTGTTATTGATTTTATTATTATTATTATCTCATATAATTGTCTCAAGTGTAAGGTAGTTGTATTTTATTGTTATTATTATTATTATTATTATTCTTATTTGTTAACAAAATACAGAACAGAGTTACTTGTTACAGTTAACTCCTTACATTATAACTTTGCTAAATTTATAATATAACAAAACGTCGTAGTTCTTAACAAGAATGGAAGCCTTACAACTGCGGCAAAATTCAGTATCCTCGGGGGGAAAGCCGTGTCGTTGAATTCTTTAGATAACAAAGAAGTTAGTATGCTACGAAATAGATAATTTTTGGTTTTTAAATTTTTGGGACGTCAGATGGTGGCAAATATTTATTTTACGTAAATGCAGTTTTAATTTCCAAACAATGCTGGATTATCTTTTACCTTTTGTACTATTGCCCAGTATTTTAATATTTTATTTATCTACTTCATTATTTCGTATTTTCGTATATTCGAACAAATCAACGATAAGAGTTGCTAAAATTACTTGGAGCAAAGGGTATTAAATTATGGCATTTATTCTAACTTTGTGATATAACACTCATGGATCATTATTTTTTTCGTCGAATACGTTTTAGCAAAAAGTGACTGAAAATTGGATTATATTAAAAGATAGTGTAATTTAATTACACGTTCATATAATTAACTGATAAAATTGAAACTTATATAACTAAAAGCTCGCGTAAGTCTATCGATACACTTTTTCCAGCTTAAAATAATTTTTTTTTTAATTATAAATGAAAGATTCGCGAAATAATAGATGCGATAGAACAAAAAAGTTTTAAAATTTATACATCTCATTTTGATATACCATTTTTATTATAATTAAAAAGTCTTATTATAATACCGAAAATTATAATACCAAAATTTTATTACGAAATTATAATAATTAACTTTTATTTGAAAATTAACATGCTAATATATACAGCTATTTTATAATAAATTTCTGTTTTAAACAATTTGAAATACGACACGAATTAATGCTTAATCGACCAATAGTGCTGAATTGCTCATAGTAAATTTCAGTTGGAAATAATGTATTTCCAGATTAAACATTAAAGATGAATAATGATATGTCCCATTATAGTCCAAATGAATTATCTTAAAAAGGTGCATTGCTATTCGTGCCTATATCATGTTAAATTGTTTTATCGTTTAAAGACTAATAATTTGCGAAATTAAAATTAAAATCTAATTCAAAAATTTATATCAATAAATGGTGAATTGATTTCTTTGTTGGGTACTAGACGCCAGGAAGATTCATGGGTTTCTGTTAAAAATTATTAATTCACCCCTTATCCCATCCAGGGGCAAGAATGGAGTGGATTATTTTTAACAAAAAGCGACGGAAACCCAATAAATCACGTAACAATATGAAACTTTTTTCTCTCTTATCAGTTTTTTAATTAGTCTTTCAATTTATCAGTTTCTATTTATTTACATTGGAGCCTCAATTGGGTGGATATCTGTGTATCCTTCTCGCTCTAGTGAAGTTATTACGGGTTAAAATAAGATAGAAGATTGCCACAAAATCGGGGTTCTACTGTACCTATAATATCGTAAAATGTTCAGCTTAATAATGTGAAATTTTTTATGTAGAGTAGAAATCTGTAATAAAAGCGGCGTTATTATTTAAGACTTCAACCCCCCCCCCCCCCCGTTGTATCACCCCGAAAGGAAAGGGAGCAGATTAATATTAACTTTATTCTGTAACCTGTTGTAATTTTTTTTTACTTTTCTTGTTTTCAATATAATTTTTGAGATGCTCCAAAATTGTTATTTTTTTTTTACTTTTTGTGTAACGTACATAATTCAAATCCGATTAATAGAAGATACGCTAAAATCAATAACAAGACATTTAGTACACCCTAAAAGATGAAAATTTATCGAGATGGATTACAATATTTGAATTATTTATTTTCATCCATGATTAAAAATATGTGTAGAATGAAACTTTTATTTAATCTTTAATATTATTAAAAGCATTGTTTAATTAATTGTTTAATGTAATAAATGATGCTAAAAGAATACCTTAATTTAAAAATGTAGGATACTTATTCAGTAAAAAACAGTGGCTCGTGACCAAATGGAAATATAAATAAATAAGTTTGACTTTAGTTAAGCTAAATAAAGAGTAATTTCATTAATTGAATTATAGTTAATTTAATTGAAGTTTAATTCAATTTTATATTATACATATATTGTACTCAAATTTTTTTAGAGTTTTATGAAATAAAAGTCCAACACTTTTTGCTTGTATTGTTCTCTCATTCCGATGACAGAAATTATAAATAAATATAGAATTGTTAAAAAAATGAAACAAATGTCCGCTTATAAATAAACTGCGTACATAAACTAAAATTTAAGGTTGAATTGTACTATTATTTATAATTTCTAGTAATTTAGGATACATAGTTTTGAAATCTAAAAGTATTCTTAAATGGTCAAAGTGGTATTCAACAATTTAAGACGTGTCGAATGATACAAATTGGAGTTTTTTCTATTACGAAAGTTGTCAGAGCACTAACCTTTTAAGATAATTTCATTGATATTAAAATTTTAACCACGAAAATGACCCATTTATTTATGAAACAGCGTTACTGATTTTTAAATACAAATAAATAACGTCATTTAATGGAAGTCACTGTATTGATATTTCTGTAACAAATAAACCTTAGCCTTAAATCACTGGAAATTATTCACGTTCCGCACTATTTTCTCGTAAATGTATTAATGATGAAATAACCTTTGGAAATGTTCTCGGTCGTTATTCGCACAGAGAAAAAATCTAACTAATTTCCGTGATAATTAGAATTTTGGTTGTATTAATCAAAATATTGATTATTTCGTCCAAAGTTAGGTAAATTTGTCGATGTTTGATAATTAACAATTTTCCTAAAAAACTCTTAACAAATCATCTAAAATTAATCACGTCGGTCACTGTTTTATTCAAATTATAAGACAAAACAAGAACTAAAAAAAATGATATAAAAGAAACTTCTTGCATATAAATAAGTGAGAATTTGAAAGTGAAAATTTTTTAACACTCAACCCATGACTTCATTATAATGTACAAAAGTAAAAAAAACATAAAACATCTTGTTATATCATCCAATGAGGTGCAGGTAATTTTCTATCACATGACAATCAACTATTTTATTGATCGTGCTCCATCCGATAAGATGGTATTAATTTATATAATTAGCTTAAAGCTGTTTCGCAGATCATTTCACACAATTAACTTAGTTTTAGTGAATGACGAGGCGAGAGGTAGTCTGCAATGAAGTGTAAACGTTAAGCGCAATGAACGATGAACAAAGATTTGCTCTAAATTCAGTTTGCCGTAACAAAATTGAGCTTTGAGGACATTAAAAAGCAAATCAAAGTATATCACGGACTTTTATCTTTCTATGAAACAACTTTGCCTCGCACACCGAGAGAAATTTATTAGTAGTTGCTATTATATATATTTTATAATAACTCAGAGGATATATGTGCATTTATAGCATTCCTTATAATATTATATAGTAGCATTTATAAATCAATTTTGGAAAATAGAATTATGTCTTTTAAACTGTAGTGATAATGAGAGAATGGGCGTGGCCTAACTGTTTCCAGTCACTGATACTTGTAAAAAAAGACCCCTACCACTAAGTGGAGGTCTAAGGTAGTGGTAAAGAGTGCATTTTGGTGACTGCGAGCTAACGAGTTCAATTCCTAATTTTTAAGGACATTTTTTTCTAATAATTTTTTTCAGATATCATATCATATAATAAGAAATAGTAATGTATATAATATAATAAGAAATATATATATATATGAGTAATTATAAAACGTCATAACAACTACTAACAAATTTCCCTCGGTGCATGAAAATCTCATTTTCGGTTCAACTTGATCTTTGTCGAGCGATTAAAAGTCACACAAGATGTTCCCGTTTCCGAAAAATCCCACGCAAATTATTCCATCTGTGTGCCGTTATTTTCCCAGCAATCATGCTACAAACTTCGGATTCTTTTAACAAATCTGTCAGTTTCTAGAGCTGCCGCGTTTACGTACACTCAAGTTTGCATGTTTAGAAATACGGACCGTTGGATTTGACGGCTTAATTAAGGCCACGAGAGAGATTCCATCTCTCTCGTTTACTTTATAATCTAAGCTTTGTAGCAGTCTGCTCCGTTTCCACCCTTGTTTCTCCCCGATGCACATTCAGTTTAATATTCAGTTTTTATATTTCTCCTCGAGATACTGTTTCGTGTAATCTTCAGCTTGGTTGTCACACGGGACATAAAAGGAAGAAAAGAAAACAAGTTTATCGCCCTTTTTGTGCTTCGAATTGTTAAACAATATCCATTGCGACGCTATAGAGTAAAACGCTTTTGAAACGATCAATATAAATGGGATTATATTTGTAAAAAAAATTTTCAGTCCATCGGAATAACGGGGAATGATAATAATCAGGATAAACGAAAGCGTGGTTTTGTTTAAATATTTAATTTTTCATTAAAATGGAATTAAAAAAAGGACATAAACAAATTGCGATAAATTTTTTACACTCAGAGAAATAGGCGTTAATTCAAATAACCAACCCGAATTTAATAATAACCAAAATTTAGTTTAAAACAATCGTTAGTATAGTCTATCTGATTACATTATTTATTTAGGAATGTTAATCACATTTATTAGTTAATTTTCGTCATTACTATATATTGTTGGTTGTATTAACTGGATTCTCCTAGTATTTAAAAAAAAAAATTTATTTGTATGTCTCGCGTATCCAAGTTCTTATATCGAAATCCCCCTTTTTTTACCCCACAAAAGAGAGATAGAGAAATTGACCATTATAAAATATATAGCTGGATTCATTCGCGAATCCAAATTAATGTCGCGCAATGTTGGCGGGATATCCTTGCGAATGTTGTACAAGGATGCGGCGAACGAAATAAAGAAAAAGCAAATATTTCTGAATTCATGGAAATATTATTCCTCTTCGTATTACGTGCCAGCTTCGCGAGGTCTATTATCATTGAATTAAAAAATGCATATTATCCGAAGGAATACTCGCGGCACTGATATCCGTAATCAGTGATAACTCCAGCGCAATAATTCAATTGGCGCGCTGTAACAAAATTTTAAATTCAACTGTAGCCAATTTTCAACTGATTATGGTTTCGATATAAATTGTTCAAATGCGCAGTGAGCAAGCAACCGATGTATGTTACGTATCATCTCGTCACAAACAAACGCGCTTTAAACGCGTGCAACTGCGCGGATGCGCGTGGATAAACGTTAAAATCACCGAAATTGCGGGGCATTCAATGTTTTTCAGCTAATTATAAGGGACAAATAGTCGTACGACCGAGCACTATTGAACAATATCGAGGAGGGTTCGATTTAATTATTTACTTTTTTGACCCTTCGTCTTCTCGGGAAGACGTTCGTTTTTTTTATTAAATTTCCAGACGAATGAAGGGTATCTTGTGCCTTGTGTGTCCAAAGTCATCTTTTTAAATTAAATTAGATAATATAAATGGGACACTGGGAGAAATTTATTTGTAGCTGCTACTTGCACTAAGGAAAACAGTTGGGTTGAAAATTATTATACTGTAACAAAAAGTGGGCAGAAAGTCAGTCATCATGTCGTATTTAACATTCAATTTAAAAAGGTTATGAGAATTGTACAAGTTTGTACTATCTGGTATGATAAAAGTGATCGTTTATCTTATAACCTCTTCTATGATATATAATATAATATAAACTTTCTCCTAAATTTTTGATGCGGTATAATAATTTTTAACGTAATTTTTTTCCAGTGTATAATTTATAATAACTTTGAGATATACGTGAAATTATAGCATTATTAGCATTTAATTTTTTGTGATAACTAAAATTCTGATTGATTTAATCATTTTATGGTTATTTTAATTAAAAATCAGGTAACTCGAACTAAAATTTTATAGTATTCACGAAAAATTAACTATGCATATTATTAATATTGCTATACTTTTTTCTCAATGTAGCAATTATTAAAATGTTTTATAATATTTATTTACAAGTATTTTTGATTTTAGTATTTTAGATCCAAGTGCTGAAATTAGGCTAGAAAAATGATACTTTTAAAGATTAACTTCAAAATTATGAACGTTAATAAAATCACTTTATAATTGTAATAACATATAGATGTATAAAATTATTCGCAGCCTTACCGCGCGCGGCAATTTGCCAGAATTTCATCTTCACGTTTTTGAAATTTCACATTTCCCACAATTGTGTCATTAGAAGCTTGAAAGGATGCTCCATAATGTTGAATAAGACAAATATATGTAAATAACAAACACGGTGTAATTATATGTCAAGTTAAAATATTCTAACTGTAAATATAGCTAGTGAAATATAATTTCATTCATTAGGCCGTAACTTTCGTACATTAACGCTACTCAAAAATACAATCTCCATAAAATATTCAGACCAATTAACAGTTGTGACCTGTTGAGCAGTATGACGTGCTTCATAATTGAATTAAAAACAATGATACGCTTTAACGAATTTATGAAAATAAACTCGAGAAATAAATTTCGACATGATTCTTTAATTCTCACTGTAAAATATACTAACAGAAATAATGTCGCGATTGATTTCGAATCAAACAAAAATATCTTTCAATAACTTGATATATAGAACAGCAAAATATACTTATATAAAAATGTATTACATTTTGTAGCAAATTGTGATAAAACAATAAAAATTTTACATAAACATACTTAAAGTATATCGCAAAGCATCCATAAAATATAACTTAAGTCTCAGCTTTATAAATCAAAATTTCGTGATATCAATTTTATTATAAAATTTATTTTCGGAGTAAACTGTAATTGAAGCACTTTAATAACAAATGCGAAAATTTTAATAATTGAACGGGGGTAAAAATGCCTTTTAGTCAGTTTTATTAACAATTCGGATGTTTAATTAGATTCCGCTGTAAATAATACATTTACTTTTATTAATTAATTGTGATGCCTCGGAGGGAAAAAGTTTGCATGCCTGAAGTATTCTTTGTTTAATTATATGCATAAATAGAATTAAATTTCAGAATAAATTCAAATCAAAAGTAAATACAATTAATCGTGGAATTGCAATTGTGCACAATGAACGTTCAAATTAAAACAAACGTAAAAATGAATAGAAGTACGAATGTAATTTAAATGTAAATGCCAGTATAAATATTAAAAAAAAAGGGGGAATAATGCACGAAAAAATTTACATTCGGTAATAATATTGCGAAACAAAAGATTTGCTATAAATGTTGGAACATTCTTCCCAAGTATGTTTTAAATGCAAATGGTATTCATTTGTTAAATTCACCATGATCAATTGAACAAGTTTGTGGCGTGGCGAACAAAATTTTAATTTGCACTTAATATTTAAAGTGGAAATCTATCACTAAGTGTGCGTTGGCGTGACGGCGCTGCATTTAGTTTTATGCTTATAATACGCACACAGAATATCGTGAGTGCCTCGGAGTTTGCTATACTTAGATTTCCACTTGTAAGCCATGGAACTCGATTCCAGCACAAATACAACTTTTAAGCCTTTCGGTCGGCAGAAAACTGCAATATGATTCCTTTGCATGACTTTACGATGTGTACGCAAATAAGTGTGCGTGTGCTTTAATACCATAATTTTTAGTATACTCTAAATGTTAAGGGGGGACACATAATATACATATAATATACGCGCTTTCGGACAGGTTCTATTTAAATTATTTGTTGAATTTAATGCGCGAATTCTTTTATGACGCCAGCCAGCTTTACTATTATTAAAGCTTATTTCCATTTATCTTTCATTATATCAAATTATAGTTACATGCCGTATTATATATCTCACAATTTAATACGCAATTGGACAGTATTAAAAGAAACATTACTCGTAAATTTTCCCGATTAAACAAATCCATTCGTCCTTATTAATTTTCGCGAAGTTTATTTCAGAATTTATCTGGCGAAAATTCTTCATTCCATCCCATTAAATTATAATAATAATGGCAGATATTTTCGGTCAAATTTATTATAAATCATTCTTTCTTCGAGCCAGGAATATGTAATATGTATGATACAAAAATTTATGGAACGAAGTGTACAGATTTAATGTCCAGTTTGATATTAATTTTGATGATCAACACATTTGTCGAGGTAAAATTTTTTCCTGCTACATTTTTACGGGTATTAATTTTTGAGTTATTCAGAAACACTTCCCTAAAATGCAACTTTCCAAACCAACGAAATCATTCCCATTCGCCAGTGGTACGTATGATTTTATTAAAATTACAAGTTGCATTTAATTCACGGTAATAATTATGCCGCAATCATTAAAGCATCTTGTTTCTATTTATCTGAAATTTGAAGCACCGTAAATTTATACGGATGTAATTTCTTTGTGAAAGAATTATCGGATTATTGAACGGTTTGATAAAGAATACACAATTTTGCATTCAATGGAATAATCACATTTAAATTAGATCCCATTAATGTTTTTAATAATCATTTATCTGAACAACATAATTATTCAAATAACTGCACTCGCAAATCCAACTGATTGCAATTTATTTCTACTTAATATAATTATTCGTGAAAATGAAAATTACAATCGGAAATATAAATAGCAAAATGCCGCTAATCATAAAGCTTATAATAAAAGTCGAAAGCAACGTCGAAAAACGGATTCGAATAAATTGTTAGGGGCTGTTAATTCCATCGGATGGTAAGAAGTATATGAATAAGACTTGCTGTAATGTCGCCAAAAGTTCGTAACGACTTTCCGAGTGCTTCAAATGCCAAATCACAAGTCGCATGCATAAATAATTGGGCATAAAAAGTTGATCCGCGCTGGTATTCGGCGTTACAATAATTATCCGGAATTATCCGAGATCCGTTGCGTAAGAATATTGAGCACTTAATAAATTTACCCGACAAAAGCAAATGATAATTGCGCTTGATGAAAAAGTCAATTTTATTGCCGGTCTATAAAATGAATTAGAGCAAGATAAGAATGCAATATCTGCCGGCCAAATCCCCTTCAATTACTTTTGTTTGTGTAGCAAGTTGGGCAACAATTTCAGTAGATCTAGTGGCTTAAAAGATATCTACTTGTTGTTTCTTTCTTTTTTCTTATTCGGGTAGGGACGTCTGCGTCATCCCCGGATGATTAAGGAAATACCGCAGTAAAACATTTTTATTTAAATTTGTGCTAAACGAATAATAACGCACAAAGTTTTAACTGCTTATTTCTTCCGCTTTAGCTCGCAACTCTGCCTACTTTTTGCGCTCGAGACCCCTTAATTTGTAGATGGCTTTATTGCGGTATCTTTGAGACAAGAATTTGGCATCGCGCTCGTTACCCGCGCAACTTCCCTCATAAGCGTATTTGCCGGAATAAAATTTTAATTCGTTAAACCTCTTTTATTAGTTCGACGGACGCATTTACGTTCGAACTTTATGTCCAATCAATATTTCCGACAAATCACTCATTCGCTAGCTGTTACGTGCAAAGGAACGAAGAGGGGCGGAGGGGAGAAGTGCACCTGAACGTTGAGAGAAATTTATTAGTAATTGTTACTATATTTTACAATAACTCTGGGATATGTACGTGCACACATTTATACCATTTATGATAGGATGTGGTATTATAAAATAAATATTAGAAAAAGAATGTAACTAAGGTATAGAACCCGGTCGCTTATAAATATAGGTTTTACTTCACATATATCTTGACTGGGAAAATTTAGAAAAAATTTTTCGTCTCAAATTGATAATTGAGTTTGATAAATAGTAACCCATGTAGAAAAAAACGACCGGGCTAAGCATGGCCCAAGCTTGGTGCCGTCGATCGGCATGAAACACCAAATGTGCATGGGCCGTCATCGGCTATCCATCGGGCC